>BQNB010032393.1:0-53207 GCA_026074375.1 Tanacetum coccineum | reverse complement strand
ATCTCAAGAGACAAAACGCAGGAGACAAAACGCAAGAGACAAAACGCAAGAGACAAAATGCAAGAGACAAAACGCAGGAGACAAAACGCAAGAGACAAAATGCAACCAAGAAATGAAACGGACAGAGTCTCCCCTAGGCAAAACGCAAGATAGGTCTTCAACTAGGCAAATCGCAGAGGCAAAACGCAGCACCAAAACACAGGAACCAAAACGCAGAACCAAAACGCAGAACCAAAACGCAGGAAGCAAAAAGCAGCTCCTAATAAGACAAAACGTAGTACTGTTGTCCTTTACCTAAATGACAAAACGCAGTGTACTTATTCTGACAAAACGCAACCAAAAATATGCCAGTGAGACAAAACGCAGTCAAGAAAAATACGAACTTTTTCACCTAAAAACACCCAAAAATCACCCTTTTGAACGTTTTTGCTTGGTTTCTTTTGTACAACTTGATCCTAGAAGGTTATAACAACTATAAAAACACTAACTTTAACATCACAAATGTGAGAATCAAAGAGTGTCAAGAAAAAGACCATAAACCTTCAAAAACCAAACTTTTGATCTAAACTAACCAAGAAAACGCACACACAATCTATCTAATCATCCCATGTGCTCTGATACCAATTGTAGTATATTGGTTATCATAATACAAGCTTAGTAATGATGGGTTGGCCAAATTTCTAGAGAGAGAAAGTGACTAGTCTAGTGAGAGAAAACACCTTTAGTGTGTGTATTATCAAAATGAACAACCAACCCCTTCCTATGGCTGGAAAGGGGTATTTATACAAGAGTTTAGATACCCCAAAGGGCTATGGTATGGGCTTACAAGTGGGTAAAAGACCCGGCCCAGTACCACGAGTCATACGCTTACTATTAAACTATGAGCTATGCTATTCTAGACAATACACGGGGTGACCGAGTCTTTTTCTTAAACCTAACATTCTTCGTATTTTTTGCATTCAGTTAGGTTTGGCAGAATGGCTGATATCAATGAAAATCAGAGACATCCTGTGTGATCCGCAAAAGAAATTAAAAGAGACTGTAAGTCAACGTTTATTTATTTCCATCTACATGCATACATTCTTGTTAGTAGTATGTCTTTCTTATTTTTAATAGAGTTTGTTATTGTTGTTGTTCACTTTATTTTTTTATTTCTTTAACACAGTCAAATGAAGTAACATGGGTAGCACATTGTTTTGGATAGGTGGTTTATTTTGTATGGAAAAACAAGATGCCACTTGTAGGTATCAAAATTAACAGTTTGTACATTTTTATGCATAACATGTATTTGATTTGTATATATAAGGGGATGTAATATGCGTTATCGATCACAACGACTTCTTTTAATTAGGGTGTCTTTTTTAGGGTATACCTTACTTTAATTGTAGGTTGCCTTTTTGAAGAACATGGCTAACCCACACATACCTTTGCTGAGAGAGTTGTCACATGCTGCTGATTCGAATGACATTAAGGATTATTTGTCAGTGTTGTTTCAAAGGGAAGTTGTTGAAGATCTGCAGAAAATAGAAGATTATCGTAGGTTGTCTAGTGAATTGAGAGAGGCTGCAAGAATGAGAGATGGATATATCAGTGAGCTTCAAATGTCTGATAGATTTGATGAGGTTGCTGAAAGTATTGAAATAATGAGGAGCATGCAGCTCGATGATATGGAAAAGGCTTATCGTTTGCTTTTAATGGCTAGAGAGCTTTAGACTAAGGTGCATGAAAAGAATCATTTCATTCTGAGGTTGAGGCGTCATTAGAAGTCTAGGGATTGCAAGATGCTTTGTATGCTTTATGGGATCTCCAGTCTGTTTCTAATAATTGTGTTGTTTCACATGGCTGCTTAAGCTAGGTGTCTCTTTAATGTTGTTGAAAGTAGGTTGTTTAAAATTTTTGTAACATAGATGGTGTGACGTGTGTTGTAGGCAATTGTTTGGTATCGTATAATTAAACAACATGTTTTCAAACTGTGAGTTCTAACTTACACTTTTATGCAGGCTCTATCCAGGGGCGTAAATATATTCTAGTGATCATACTTCCTAAGTCTTTGATGGTAAATGTATTTGTTGATAATACAAATGATCAAAGAGTGAGCTGAAATCAAAGTTCTTTTTTAAATAACAAAGGGAAAAAAGCCAAATGAAGTATGCGACCACAATCAAATATACTTTGAATTTGGCCAAAACATGGTACAACGCACAGACAGACATAGCCACAAAGACCGACTAGTGGCAGTGGTTAGAAAAAGTGAAGACAAAAATACCTAGTAAAAAATGTTAAACAATAAATACTTTAGTGAAATTTAGGTTTTTTGAAATGTGTATGCCAAAGATCTTCTTACCTGATGTATATGTACCAATTACTATTCTTGTCTCTTCACCGCCGGCCATACATTCCACAGTCGGCACCAAAGAAACCTCCAGCTACTCAGTCTAAAAACCTTAGACGCCCAAGGTGACACGTACCCCGGATACGTAAACTGTATATAATTGGTGAAACTTCAGAAACTGAGTTTCTTACCTGCTAAAGATGACGTGTGCAATACACAATTTTAACTAAAATTCAAAAACTATATATATATATTGGTGAAACTTCAGACAAAAGTCTTTAAGCACACATCGTAAGCATACCATTCGAAGTTGCCAGGATTGAGTTTCACATACCAAAATGAGAACCTTAGTGCATCAGTTATTGAACTGGTCTACCCCATGAAGAATCTTCCAAGTGGGATGCAGATCCATTTTTTTGTCATCCTTTGTGGCCCAAGAAGTCTATGAACCTGCATGCTCGTCTTTTGTAACAGTTTTTTTGCCTTGATTCCAAGTAGGTGCATCTTCCCTTTTTTACCCCGTGCAGTAAATGAACCTATTTGGGGTTTTCATGATTCATGTCATCCCAACTGGCCAGAATCTTTAGCAACTTCAGCTTGAGGTTGGTTGGGAGTGACAACCTTTTGACCCTAAACCCTTATTGGCACAACATCCACCTTAATTCCTAGTGACCACCATTTCACCCCAAGAACCGGACCCAAAACCCTTTTTAGTTTCTTTTTCTGGTTTCTTTGAACGCCATACACCCTCAGTTTCTGTTCTTTTCATACCTCACCCTGATTCATTCTTTTAACCCCAAGAACCTGGAAAAAAAATGCAAGTATTTGAGATAGCATATGGAAACTCAGGAAAGATGCTATCCATTATGTACACATAATAACACATACACAATTAGATACATGATACTTTTTAAACTATTAGAATTTCGATTAAAGATATGACCATTTGACGACCAAAAATGGTTGAGGTCACCAGAGTGTTTCTGCACAGACAATACTTGTTTGTCCCGTTATCCAACATGTCTGAACCGCCTATTTTCCTCCTTCGAATGTATATTAAGTCTGTGACCATCAATGTCCTTTATATAGATGTGCGGGCAGGCAAATGTATTGGGTGATGGAGTTCTTCTAAAGGCGTATAACTTTATAGTTTTTTTAGTGATGGTGACAGCCATGTCTACACGATCAGTCGAGAAACGCGTAGGTAGACTCCCCATTACCTCTCCTCAGGTTGTACATGGTCCAATGCACAATTTGCATCTATATGTATGTTCTAGAGCCTGCACAGATTTTGTGGAAACTAAAACAAAGAGTTTGTCAAAGGATAGAATCATGAGCTCGACATATCCCGTTTAACACCATATTTTGTATGTACATTGACTACTCTATTTTTTGGATTTTGAATGGTTGTCTTTATTTATTTAACTCACAATTGGGATCCATAGAGTGAGATAACGTCCATTAGATGATCATACGGTTGTCATGTCAGGTAAAATTACATCGATCCCCGATTTTTCACTAGTCTTAAGCCATAAGCAGCAATTATACGAGGATCATTTGTCGGTATAAGTTTAGGTGTAATGCCCTCTACTTATGATTGTGAACTTTTGAACTCCCGACATGGATAAATGATTACGTAGTGTGTGCTCGATTTACTCAACTTAGATCAACTTATTCTCATAGTCTCAAAATGATCGTGAACTAATAGCTACAATTTATTAAGACTTGGCAACTTGATTTTATAGAACTTTCAAAATTATTATTTTATTTTTTTTTTATTTTATTTTTTTTTTTTTTTTTTTTTTTTTTAGTTCTTAAATGTAGAATGCGTTGCTGAGTTTGAACAACCTACTAGGCCTCGGCTCCTTAGTAGGATGATCACCAACAACGTCGGTATTCTTAGTTTGAAAAACCCACCGTTGCATTAGAGTAGTGGGAAATCACATCAACACCTTCTTCTAATATGGCTAAGATTATGTGTCTTAGTTTTGGAACGCCCTCACCTAGACTCCTTTCTTCCAAGTGTCGATATCACGACAACCCAAGGCCTAGAACGCAAAGATGTTTAGTTTGAACCCCCACCTCGTGGTGAGCGGACGTGGGTATCACGAACATCTATTACTTGCTCCATATAATCAAATGTATCCTTTTATTGGCATTAAATCTTTTCTAAACTTTTGCTTGTTATGGAATAAAGTCACAAATTTGAAGCTTTTTCTTGAAAACATCGATTGACTTAGCAGAATGAATCGAAACACGTATGATTTGGGGATTTAGAAGCTTATGGGAGAAAAAGAAACAAATAGTTATTATATACAGTTTTTAGTCGAATCTTGCTTGACACATTAAATTCTATATTTATCTCTATCATTTCTCGTTCTTACTTAAGATTCAAAGCAATGAATTCGTGAAAGTTTGGCCTAAATGGACTAGTAGGGCTCAACACGCCCGATCGCGTCAAAATTTCATTCTTACTCTACCAATAAAAAAGACATAAACCATTATTCTATTTTTGAATTTTTAAATTTTTTTCATTTTTTTGGTTTATTTTTTGCAAAAATTTGGTGGTTAAAAGGGATTATTTGATTAACAACATGCAGTCAAAAATAAAATCTAAGATTCCCCCACCATATAGAACTCTAAACATCGTTCTCGATGTTTTCAAAGGGAGGTCCTCGTAGAATCTAAGGCCGTTATGGAAGTGTGCCAAAAGATAAAAGTTTAGTCGATTAGATTGGATACTTGATTTCCCAAAGAAGCCTGAGGATGTGAAGCTCGAGTTAAAAATGACAGAATCGAGAGCCATCACAATCCGGGGAATACATGTGGGACATACAAAGACACAGAACACGGGGAGTGAGAGAGGAGTATAGGAGATAAACCTTCTCACACAAAAAACATTATTTATTACATATACGGATAAGCATGGGGTGCTCCACGAGCGCTTGTTTAGGGTCCCGACGCTTGAACCGTTCCCGATTTATTGGTCCATGGGGATCGTTTGGAGATCTGGGGGACACTCGGTTGGTATGTCCCCTCCAAAGTATTGTTTGATACGATGACCATTCACTTTTAAAGTTGTGGCCCGAGTTTGAGATAGCTCGGACGGTTTGCCATAAGGAAAAACTTGGACATCGAGTGAATGGTCCAGACAACGGGATTTCAATTTGCCGAGAAAGGAAAATCTTCAGTCTAGAATTAGATGAGGAGGATCGATCTCACGTTGAAATCGCTGGTTTTTGATCTTAGCATCGTGTTTTTTAAATTCCTCGTGGTTTTCTCTTTTTGATCAGAAGGTTCTCGTAGGCTGATCACGAAGTTCAATTTTAGTTCATTCAGGTTGAAATCTTTCCTGTGATCACCGCAGTTTGAACATCACAAAATTTGTTATGCTTGAGGGCCCATGTAGGATTTATGCTACTAACTCTCGATCGGTAGTGACTTGCCTTCCGTACACAAGCCTTATATGGAGTACAACAATGGGTGGTTTGTAAGCTGTTCGGAAAGCCCCCAAATAAAGGCTAATCATCTAGTTTATCAGACAGGGCTGGCACGATTTTCTCCCACGGTTCTTTCAAGATTACGATTTAACACGATTTGTCAACCTTCATCTTGCCAATTGTTTATGGGTGATATGCGGGTGGAGAGACGAATGAGTTACTCCATACTTTAAGATGACTTTTGTAATTGGGTCATTGCTGAAGTGAGTTCCCGCCGATCACTTATGATTCTCTGGGGTGCACCAACATAGAGAGAAAGAAATAGAGTTTTCAAAATTGAGATCAAACGAGGGCATCATTGGTGGGGAGAGCTTTTGCTTCAACCTTTTTGGACAAATAGTCAACAGGCCACGAGTATGTCTTGTTTCCCTCTTGGAAGACGGAAACGGCCCCATAAAATTCAATGCCCCAGATGGTCAAAGATTTCGCAAACTTGGATGGAGTTTTGTGGCATCTCATCACGTTGCGTAATTTTTCCTTGGCGTTGGACCCAAATGTCACTAGGGTGAAAAGTCTTGGGCATCTTTAGATGGTGGGCCAATAGATCCTGATCGAAGATCTTTTCTTGCTGTTGTTAAGTGGATACCATAGTGTCCACCCAGTAGGTCACTGTGACAAGCTTTGAGAATGTCTAAGCTTCTTGACCCTCAGAAGAACACAACGTCTCTTTTACCTGATCAGGCACAGATCTTAAACAGGAAAGGATCATCCCAGAAATAGTGTTTGACATCCTTGAAGAATTTATTTTTTTGTTGGGATGTCATTCCCTTAATCACGAATTTCCCCGCATTGTAATTTGCAAAATCTGCAAACCATGGGGTACTTTGATCTTGAAGAGCAATCGAACCATGAGTCTGAGAGGAAAAATGCTTCATTTGATTTCTTTGTTCTCGAGTTTGTTGGATGCGGATTTTACAAGTCTGGACAGCATGATCGGCGGCGAGATTCTCAGCTCCTTTTTTGTCTCGTATTTCAATATCGAACTTTTTGGAGCAATCAAGATCCAACCACAGGGTCTTGCCTTAGATCTTTCTTGGCAAAAAGAGATTACTTGATGGCATAGTGGGTCATTTACACTATGCTTTTGACATAAATCAATGATATGACGAATATTCTCAAAGGCATACACTACAGCAAGTAACTCTTTTTCAGTAGTAGTGTAATGAGTTTGATCCTCTTTAATTAGTTTGCTAGGGCATAGTGTATAGGTTGAAAAATGCTTGTTTTTTCTTTGCCCTGAGGACTGCCCATTGCGAAATCGCTACGCATCGCACATCAGTTCAAAAGGCATCACCAGGCGCTCACAGGCGGAGAGGCAATTAAGATGGGGAGCCTCAGTCAATCATTCTTTTGAGTGTTTAAAGGAATCGACACACTCTTCAGAAAAGACTAACGAATAATGGAGTCTCTTTTTCAAGCAACATGAGTCTTAGACGGGCCATTTTGGAAAAAGTTTCCTGAATGAATCGCGGTTTAAAAACGGATGTTGCACAAGGAAACTACGGACACCTTTGAACAGGAAGTCGGATGAGGGTAGTTTAGTTATTACTTCGACTTTAGCTCTATCAACCTCAAGTCTGACTTAGAATAGAAATTTTTTGTCGAGAACATTGCTTCCTTTACCATAAAATGGCTCTATTCCCCAGTTTTTAGAGCAATGGTGTCTTTCACACCGTTTCAACATCTTTTTCTAATATGGGTTTAGGCACGTGGGAGAAAGAGGTCTCAAAGACCGAAAAGTCATAATGAATATTCCATCGTTTTTTCATTCATATCGTGGAAGATTTGGCCATACATACATCTTCTGAATGTGCCAGGAGCATTCATAGCCCAAAAGGCATGCGACGGATAAGCAAAAGTTTCCGTAACATTATGGGCATCGTGAACGTTGTCTTTTCTTGATCTTATGGGTCATTTGGGATCTGAAAGTAACTGAGAAGCCCCAGCGAGGAAACAGTGTATTCGTTTTCTCTGTAGTCTCATCGAGCATTTAGGTCATGAATGGTAATGGGAAGTGGGTCTTTTAGGGTGGCTTCATTTAAGTTCTTTCTGTAAATCCATATCATATCTAGCCAATTTTGTCCTGTGACCAACGAGTACGGAATAGCTCATTTCTTCAATTGTTTGATGACAGGTCATACCTCCTTTTTAGTTACAAAGTTTGTACACGGTGTCACCCAAGGGCTGTCAGAGATGGGGTTAAAAATTAATCAGCGTCAAGGAGTTTTCAACCTCCTTTTTTATAACATCGTGAATTTTGGGTTCTTCCCTTCCTCTGACTTTCATCAGGATGGTTAATAGTCCTCTCCATTAGAATTTGTTGAGTACAAAAATTCCGGGCTAACACCCTTTAATCGGAGAGTTTACAAGCGTGGCTCGCTTGTGGGACTTAAAGAACCTTTAGGAGGGCTGCCTTTTTCCTCATTTTTAAGTCTTTAGCATTTACGAAGGAACTTATTGTAACCTTCTAAAAATTGAGTTATTCAAGATGTGCGGTGGAGTTCCTTGAGTTCAACTAGGGAGGTTCATTAATGGAAGGTTCAAAGGTTTTTATAGTCTTCTCAGAAGGTTTTGAGTTCTTTCCTACTCCGGGCATATATGTTCATGATTTGGGAGGGGGGGGGGGTGGTGGTCACTATTTAAAAATTGCTTCTAGAATCAGGATGTCCCCTCAGGATCCTGATAAGTATGGATCATCTTCAGTTGAATGTTAGGATCATCTTCTACAGGAAAAGAAATGAATCTGCTTCTTCAAACAAGAGGAAAGTCACTGTTCCACGAAAGGAGTGTGAGTTGGAGAAGCAGTGGAAACATAGGCTCAAAAATGGGTGGGATTGCCGTCGCGACCATACTTGAAAAACCTAGGACCTCTTGTAGAATATCATCACAAGCCATATCGATGACGTCGATTTTTGTTGACATATACAGCACGCAGACTCCACAGACAACTAGGCGCGCGTCTTTATCAGCCTCGCCTGTATTTTTAGACACCCCACCCCCCCAGTCACCCCCCCCCCCCCCCCCATCGCCCCCCCCCCCCCCCCCCCCCCCCCCCCCCCCCCCCCCCCCCCCCCCCCCCTCCCCCCCCCCCCCCCCCCCCCCCCCCCCCCCCCCCCCCCGGCCTCAGGTTGAATTTGATGGCTTCCTTGCAACACGCAAGGGTAATCTCTTCCCTCCTATAAACATCTATCAAAGATGACCTTGTTTTCT
This sequence comes from Tanacetum coccineum, assembly GCA_026074375.1. NCBI lineage: Eukaryota > Viridiplantae > Streptophyta > Magnoliopsida > Asterales > Asteraceae > Tanacetum > Tanacetum coccineum. The sequence continues at coordinate 44,165 of BQNB010032393.1, read as the reverse complement.
CCCCCCCCCCCACCGCAAACTTCGCCCCTAGAATACAACGGGGACCCGCCCCGGGCGCCCCCTCAACTAGCCGTCTCAAAAATCTCAACAACTACGACAAGTCAGCGCTCGGAAATTGAAACCACCCCCCCCCCTACCACACTCCTTGTCTACGCTATGGTCCTATGACTTCCGTACAATAACAATTGGTTCCCTCGCTCGTCGACCTTGAACGATCTGCTAGTTTAACGTCATGCATTGTTGGGGTTAGCTCTAGTAGTTCAGGAGAGCGAGTTCTTTCCAGACAGAATAAGGCATGTGATTAATGCTCGCACCAAAGAATCGGCCATGCGTTGCATGTAGTAATCCCGTAATTCGCATGGAATCAGAAATCGCGGCCAGGGTCTCCAAGTTTCTTTGGTAACTTGCGCGCTCGAGAGACTATGATAGACCCTCTACACACCCCCAACCGGAACAGTTCTATTCAAGGGATAGTCCTTGCATTCGCTCAATTTCTTCCCTTGTTCCAATCAAGCGTTTTTTAAAGCTCGAAGCAAAATTTTAGGCATGAGCATCAAGGCTTCGGTAAAGACTAATTCGAAACTTAAAATCCCTAAGATTTCGTAAAATTTCTCATTTGATCGTTAGCTTTTTTCCTTGCGTGTTTCATCATTTCTTCTGATGGAAATGGAATTGGATGCTGGAGTACAAACAGGAGCAACATTGGGCTCAGGTTTTGGGATTACGGAGTCTGAATTTGAAAAACAGGAAGGTTTGGACGTCTTCGGTGCGTCGTTTCAGTCAAGTAGGTGGATCGTGTATTGGTCTCCTCGGACATCTTGATATTAACTGCTTTCGGTTCCTTGGATGGTAACACACACTTCGGGTTGTGTTTACCTTTTAAATCTTCCTTAGGGTTGGTAACAGTGTTACAAGGAAGAGTTCCAGAACCGGATGAGTAGATGTGTATTAGCAAGTAACAAATTTTTGAAGGCATTGTCATTAAAATTTGCCATTTGGGATTGCAGTTTGACCCGTGGTTTTGCATGTTACTTAACACTGGCATCATTGCTGTGACATATTTCAAATCTGTTCTTGACAACCGAGTGTCTGAGGGAGAGGTCCTTGTTGCAGCTACTGGTTGATTAATACATGGTTGTTGAAACCGAAGGTCGATAAATTGTCCGTGGTTGAAATTGTTTCCTCTGTTTTGAGTGAAAGTTATTTCCTCGAATTGAAATTGTTTTGATTATTTGCATGAGGATTCTGAACTTGGTACGGAAAACCGGAGGTCGAATTGGGTTTTTGAGACCATCCGGAGGTCGATTAACCAGATCTTAGAGTTGTTGTTGAAATTGGCCGCAGCGGCTGGGGGTACACATACATCTTGTATGTTTGTCATGGCTAAATGTTGGCTGTAGTGGACCTGGAACCAGTCTTTGATAAGATTGAACTCACCCACAAGTTACACATAACTTTGTTCAACCGCTTTTACGGTGGCGGAAGCTGGGTTTGGTTATTTCTATCCAGAATTAATAGTTTTTCTCCATCATGGTCTTTGTGTTCAGAAACATCAGATGAAATAGCTGGGGTGGAAGTGCTTGTAACTTCTTTTTAGTACAACAGCTATGTTTCTTGATTGCGTACCTTAGATTTGCTCTCGATATTTGTAAACATTCTCGAGGCATGTGTCTAAGAAGTTACACTTGCAGCTGGTTCAATGAAATCTTGATCATTTGGAATTTTAGGGCATATAGAATGTATCGAGTTGATGCCAATTCTGAAAATCACATGATTGAGGGCACTCCCTTAATAAGATCCATTGAAACGATAACCAAGCCTCCTAAAACGTACTCATCAATTTTTTGCTGACAATATCGTGATTTCATTTATTGAGTTTTGTCGTTTTAGAGGGCGGGGAAGAACTTTGTTAATAAATTTCGAACAAGGATCATCAATGTTTTGTGTCAATTCGACCGAGGGGTTCTTCTACTAGCCAAATCCGGGTGCCCCTTCCGAGATGCAAAACGGGAAAAAGCATAAGCTTAATACGACGTATCTGGGTACGTTCGGATATCTTCTTAGTAGAAGTGATCTTGTTGATATACGGATGCTGAGGCATGTTGGGTTTCTTTATCGTCGTCCAAAAAATTGCTTGTTTTGAACAAGATTAGAAGACCATGCTTGATCTCAAAAGTTATTCGCGGTGATTTCAGGGAATAACACTATCGCTGCCTCGTACCCTCAGGTGGTGTGTCGAGAAATTGCGCCATAGTACGATTATCAGCAATCGCTACTTTTGAGAGGATTTTTCAGGTTTTGATCAAAGGTTAGATGATTAACAGAAGTTTTGTCGAACTTGTGGTTGTCGAACGTCTTCGGGTTGAGACGAGTGCGAATGACACAAAATAGAAATAACCAACTATAATAGATAAATTTTACTTCTTATTTTTTTTTGGTTTTTCAAAGATTAATTCACAATTGATTTTACGGACAATGAGATAAGACATACTATAAAACCAAATATTCAGCTCTACTTCTCGGTTAGCTCTCATAAAAGATAAAAACTCACAGTGGGTTGTGCGGAGGAGTAGGAATAGCGCGTTGCATTCATTTTTCCTTTCGGGTCGTAGTTCCTAGGAACAAACCTCACTTATACCCACTTTTAGTTTGTCTTACACCTCTCAGGTGAGCCATTACGTCGTAAGAGACACAAAAGGCAAGTTTTTAAATCTTTTGTTCGAGTTGGGAACACAACATGTTCACCGGAACTTATTATGATAAGACCTCAGTTGAGATATTATATTTGGTGTTTTACCCAAGTTGGGGATTTTTTTATTTTCTTTTTTATATGGACAATGTTTTTAGATTTTTGATTTTTTTTTTTTTTTTTTTTTTTTTTTTTTTAAATGAATTTTTTTTTTTTTTTTTTTTTTTTAATGTATATAAAACGAAATGAAAAATATTTTTTTTATTTTTTTTTTTTTTTTTTTTTTTTATAAATAAAAGAAAATATTCACAATTTCAAAAACAGATGGTCAAACGTAAACGACAATTGGTGGTCAATGAGCTTATTTGCAATGGTCGTATGAGAGCTTAAGGCTTAATTAAACATGCTGGTTCTAGGGGCTGCAAGTTGGCTGGATTTTAAAAATAACACATGCTCTATATACTCACTTTGTGACTTGGTGTGTAACAATGAAAGAACAATAGGGGATTTTGAAAAGAGCCTAGAAACGAAAAAAAACCCAACTATTTAACTCAAAAAAAAATGTGCTTAAGCTGCATAAGCGCTTGAGCACTTATGCTGATTTAGCTCTTCAAAACTTTCGACAGAATATAGAAAGGAAACATAAACTTTTTTTCAAACATAAATTTTGTGTAATTAATGTTGCTTAAGTTAAACCCACACACACCAGCTCCAAGTTGCTGAGTGCAGTGACCCATAACAAACTCAGAATCACCCATTTTTGACCATATAACTATCACCCCTTTATTTTAAAAAATCATAATTAACTGTTTTAAATTAAAAAGAAAGTTAACTCTTATCTGATTATGAGATATGGTTACTTTTCAACAGATGTTTTACAAGAGTTAACGGTTTGTAGCTAAAATTCGAACCATTCAACTTTTAACGAGTATTACAAGAATTTCAAAAAAGTAAATTTGCAAATTTTTCATTAATATAAAAGATTACAAAAAAATGATTGGCTTAAAGTATGAATTTTAATTTAAAGTTAATAACAAGAAAAACTAGTAAATAAAAGGTTCTATGTTCGACATTGTGCTTCTTCAATTTATAGGAGCTCTCTCTCTTCATTTTTCTCATTCTTGTGTTTGTTGTGTGTGTACAAAGCCCAGCTAACAATCTCAGCCCTAGGATTAGTGTTGTGTTTCTTTTTTATCACAATCCGCCATTGATTTTTCTTGGGTTATGGGGGATTGCCAACCTAGCATCTAATTAAGGTTAGTGGGAGGTGGGATTTGCTTAGACTGGTTAATGAAAGGGTTGGGTAAAGGGAAGGATGGTGAACTCGTGAGGGTGTGGCTTTTTAGGGTTTTGGCGGGAAAGGTGAAAGGGACGAATGGTGATAGGTTTACAGGTTTAAAAAGTTTGCATTTGCCCAGAAAGAAACCCTGAAGTTTCATTTCTTTTCCTTTCTTTTGTTTCCTTTCTTTTTGGTTTATAAATGAGTTAAAATTGGCATAACAAGCCATTGTTGTTTATATATCAAAAAGGATTTAAAGAAAGAAAGGGTGAATTGCAGTTTCGGCCCTTGTGTTTTTAAAGAGGATAAAAGTTTTGGAACTTGCAAATTCTGTCCCTTATATTTTTAAAGCACTTTTTTTTTTTTACTAACATTTTTAAACGTGGGTCAATTAGGTCCCCAGGGTTTATTAAAAAAATGGTTATTGGGCAGTAATGGGCTTGGGTTATTGTATTGGGCCAACTGGTGTGTTGGGCCATAGGGTCAGGCTTGTGTTATGGGCTTTTTAAGGTCCCAATATGGTTTGGGTGGGTTTTGTGTGGTAAACTGGATGAGATTGGTTTGTTCAAGGGCTAGGATCGGATCTTTCAAAGTCTTCATAGTCTTGTCAATTAGCAACACATATGGGCTGTTGTCATTGATTGTGGGCCCCATTTGGTCTTCACTTGTCCTTCTGTTAATATACTATTGGGCTTTCCCGGCCCATCAGATGGGTTGAGATTGCATCCAATAGTATTATTCAATTTGCTTTGGTTTGGACTGTTGTTTTGTTGAGTTGACTTTGAACTTTGTCTTATCTGATCTTGTGCTTTGGCCTTGTTTTTACAGCTTTCCATTACCGTGTCTGGTTTTGTCATTTTTTCTTTGTTTTATGTCCTTATTTGGTGTTGATTCCTTTTCCTGCACTAAAAAAGGTGCAAAAACTAACATATCTTTGGCTGTTTCTGTATGTTTTTTGCATTTTAAGTCCAGTTTTTAATGGAAAAAGGTATGTTATTTAAGCAACATAACATTCCTAGGTTGTACATGGTCCAATGCACCACAAATTGCATCTTTATGTATGTTCTAGAGCCTGCACAGATTTTGTTGGAAACTAAAGGTGGGGGGGAGGGGGGGGTTGGGGTTGAATAGTTACAGTTAAATTGATACTGGTTTTAAAATTCTTTGCTTATTAAAAGGTTTGATTCGTGTTATATGTCAATCAGAACAACATTATTGAAATCACACAAACAACTATCTAATGTAAAGGGGAACTAATGAACAATCATATATGAGGGTTTTAGATAAGAAACGATCAAAACACAGACACCAAAGATTTATAGTGGTGTCGGCATCGATGCCCTCTTCGTTCCTACTCAACTCACCGTGTACTCCACTCGAGATTTCCAATATGTCAACAAGCTCCCTTTAGGCGGAGAAAAACGTTTACACATCGCTTACTTTCTTTTTATACACTAGCCTAGATGTCGTCGTCCTACTCTTAGCTAGAACCAATCTAAGAATTCACTATGTCTTTACACACTCGACTAAGATATATATACTTGGATTGACACGCAAATCAAATCTACCAATAATAATTTAAATTTACACACTTGGATCTACACACAATCCAATTTACACAACAACACTAAATATATGTAATAAAGATTTGTGATCTTGAGGAGGAAGAGAGAGATCACTTGATAACAATTCGTATATAGAAGAATACGATTGTTCTTCTTTTGCACTTGATTAGAAGAAGAAGAAGAAGAAGAAGAAGAAGGGAGGAAGAAAGAATTAATCACTTGAAACAAGATCAAGGTATGTTAGTGATCAAGATATGTGTTTTAGAAAGAAAGGAAGAAGAGAGAAAAATAGATCTGAGAAAATTCGTGGCAAGAGGTTCTGTTTTTCAGATGGGGTGGCCCAGTATTTATAGGGGACAAAAAATGACCGTTGCTGGTGGCGGTCCCTTATATATAAGGGGGCCGCCAGGCCTAAAAGGGGGCCGCCACTAGACTCCGCTCCCTTTTTTGTCCTTTTGTGGTGAATGTTGTATCTGTTATAGAACCTTCTATTTTGGGGGGGAAATTTGAATTTCAAATTTTATGTTTTTAATAAAACATTTCTTTTAATGAATAAATATTTTGTTTTTATATTTTTATAAAAACACATTTGTAGAAATGTAAGGTTTAAGGAAAATATTTTCTTGATCACTAATCATGTTTAATGATTTGTTTATCCATACCTTAAGTGATTAATCTTAGAAATAGAATTTTATGATTAGTAATTTATAAACGTTTAATTTTATCGTAAACGTTTTCACATTTTGTTATTATCAAAACATTGAGAGGTCGAAAAATATAAATAACGTTTTTAGACATTATTTGTATTAACAATCTCCCCCTTTTTGATGATGACAAAACATAAACTCATTTAGTATAAAAATAGAAGTTTATAAATTATTAATGAGTTTAATTCTATTTCTCCCCCTTTTTGTCGAATCCAAAAAGGTTGATCGTCGAGTCGTAGTAGAGAGAAAGAAATCGACGATAAAAGACTCCCCCTTGATGTAAGCTCCCCCTTGTTCGGGGCACCAAGGGATCGATCTTACGATAATTTGTTTGCTACAAAACAAGGTTAGAAATACAAGTGCAAGACAAATATTCTTCAAGATAACACATTGTATTTAAACTAACAAAAGAAGATTTTCATTCCACCAACAAGAAAATCATACATTAGCACAACCAACTAATACATTCATGCAAAATAAAACTAGAACTAATACAAGATAAAGAGACATAATACTACATAAGTCTTAAATGATTCATGATTCATAGAGAATGACTTTTTAAACAAAATGTCTTTGGATTTTCCATTATTAAACCATTTGAAAAGGGTCTATGGTGGAGGTGGAAAATGGGTTGTGAAGGCGGTAGTTAGAAGATACTCAAGATGAGCAAACATAATGTTCATTTCATCTCGAAGGTTCAAGTAGAGGTTACGGTTGTGGAAACAACAAATACAAGTTGATCCATGATAGTCATGATAGTTGTAGTAGAGTGGATGCCCCATGATAGGAGGTTGAGGTGGTGGTAGTGATGGTGAAGGTGGACTTGAGAGATTTTCAAGAGGTGTGATTGGTGATAATGATAGAGTGATATCCAAAGAAGGAAGGCTTTGAAGTGGTTGAGGGTTTAAAGGTCTAGGAGGGACATCCAAGATGTTCTCAAGCAAAGGGTTCAAAGGTTGAGGAGAGGTTGGTTCATGAGAGGATGAAGGTGAAATTTGAAGTTTTGATTGAAAAGAAGAAGATGTATTATCTTGGCTTGAGGAGGTTTGATTTGTGGATGGAGTTTTTGATGGTGCATTTGGAGGAGTTGGAGATGAAGAAGTGGTGGTAGGAGAAGGTGTAGTGGTGACTTCTTCATCACTAGAGATGTTGACAAATAGTTGTCTAGGAGGGATTATGGTTAATTTGATTTTCTTGGAAGGGTTTGAAGAAGAAGCATTTGTGGAATTCATGGTAGATTTTGGTTGAGGAAGATGAAGATGATAAGAAGAATAAGAAGAGTTCATGATTTAAGGTGGAAGAGGTAGATTCAAGAGGTAAGGCATGGGGTTTGAAGCTTTAGATTCCAAAAATTGTTTATCAAAAAGCAGAAATCAGCTAGGCCTAGATGGGATAGTGGTCAACTGCACAGAAAATCAGGTGGTCACAGTAGAAGAATCCGTGACCCCTGATGGCGGTCCCTTAAATATCTGGCGGTCCCAAATATATTGGGGGGCCGCCCAGTATTTAAGGGGGCCATTTTCTGGGGACAGAAAATTTTCCAGTTTTTCCTGAAAACCTATAAAACTTTCTCTTATTTTTGCAGTCAATTCCATTTCATCATGAATCATCTAAAACATAATAATCAAGCATATAGGACTAAGCATCCTAAGTTCAATCAAGAATGCACATATATATGGGCAAGTTGACAAGTTCATAAGCATGCATAATATTTTAATTATAACTAAAATGTATCAAGGTGCATGCAAGCATTGGTTTAGGATGATAAAATTGAAAGATCATCCATGGCAAGCTAAGTTGCCCATACTACGTACTAAATTACTAATAAGTAGCATAAGTTCAAACACCTAATCATAATAGGTTAGTAAATAATATAGATAATAATGTCATAAAGCAATTTCCCTCATTGCTCACTTCCTCATGTTTCTCCACAACTTTCTAAGACTTTTGCCGATTGACCTTACTCCACCACGATGCTCATCTCTTAATTGCACTTGACGGTTGATGATTTCGGTTTGGCGGGTGTAAAATGGTTCAAGGTAAGGGTCTAGGTGGATTTTGAAAGACTTGAGGAACTTGATTGGTTAGGGAATTGACATAACGAATGGGCGAATGAGTGTTGCATGCGATGGGGTCCCTTCATCTTCCCATCGTCATCATCATCGTTTGAGATGAGATCGAGGATGGTTGATCAAGGCGAAAGATGAAGAAGTAGATTGATGACCTCTTCTCATGCCACGATCCCTTCTTGGTTTTTGCTCTAGTTGAGCGACAAGAGGAGTCATGACTCGATCGTATAAGACATAGGACTCGTTCTTCAACTCGGGATATTCACTAATGATGAAATCAAACAAGCGGGTTAATAGCATACTATTAAGGTAGAATCAACTAGCATTGTTGGTAACACATTGTATTCGTTTTTGCCAATGAAGTAAGGCATGATTGATTTTTTGGAGTTTGCTACACAAATAATGCTATATAATCAAAGAATGCGGCGGGGACGTGATCCTGATTCACCCCCTATCCAGAAAACATTTTCCCAAATTATTTCTTCTAAAAGTTTCCAAGTTGACACAATTTCACGAGTGAGAATTTGATAATTTTGAACCTCAATTTCTTCTTGATGACGAATGCGAGTGACTTGACCTTCTTTATCTTCTCGAACATACGAGATGATATCATCGGGAGAAGGAAGGTTGGTTTGATATGGGCCTTCCGAAGGGGCACCATATACCAACTCATCAAGTAACATATCAGTCATAAAGACACAGCACCTCACAAGGGATTCTGAGGATTTGAGCAAAGTCTTTCAGACAAAGAGAGAAGTATTGGTTTTGAATGACCAAAATTCAACAAACATTTGACCTTCGTCGGAATAACTCAAATGACCCAATCTGATGTAAAAACTGAAGAATAAAATCGCAGGCATAAAACTTGTTCATTGATTTCAAGTAAGTACAATCAATCTCGACAAAAATGAAACAAAGACACGGAAACATATCTAAGATCCGTAAAGTTATCAAAAACCACCCGACCCTCGTGAATGTAACGTTCTTCAAGGTTTCTTAGTTTTTCTTTTATTGGAGAACGAAATTCATGTGAAATTTGAGGAATGTAGTGTCTTGTGTTTTTGTAATCTTCAGAAGATTTGCGAGGCATTGTCACCTAGAATAAGATAACCAAGATCACATTTTAATTGTATTTTACTTGTAGTATGTCTTGAGAGTTCTTGCCTTAGTGAATGTGCCTATATGCAACAAATGTAGTAGTTACGATTAACTCGACATATGGTATAACATCCTAAGAGTTTAATCCAAACGCTCCTTGTAGTTTGATTTTTCTAACCAATACAAGGCGAATAAAATACATATGAAATAAGTATCTCAAAATTTGTTCATGGGTCATTATTGCATGTATTTGAAAAACATTTTTTAGGTTGTTATTGACAATGATAACACAAATTTTTGATGTTCTATCGTAAGTGATTTGAAAATAAAATTTGGGTTTTGGTTCGAAATTAATTTTTCAACAAGTTCACTAATGTATGCAAATCCTATATCTACGGGAAACATATTAGTTATACATTGTATCCTAGTACTCTTAATTGTACAAAACCGAAAGAAAAATAAAAAATCCCCATTTGATTTTGGACTTGTTCTTATTGATCCCTTGACTCTAAATTGAAGAAATAGATGAAATGACTTCCAATTGATGATCTTTATGATTTTAGGATTAGTTTATTAGTGTTGTTGATCTTTCAATGAATGTTTTAATGAATTGATTTTGAGTTTTGGTATTGGTTTTTGGGTCATGTTCGTCGCCACCAGCACAATAAACGGAGGTTTGTTTTTGTGTTTGAGAAAAATTTTGGTTATGTGTCAAAATTGGTCTGCTGATGGCTCGGTCCCAAGTATCTCCTAGCGGTCCAAATATATTGGGGGCTGCCCCTCACGTAGTAATTTTGGACTTATTTTTTGAGGAAAAAATTTCACGAAGAGGAGTCGACATTTATTTTGCCATTTCGCACGGAATTAAAACATGCTTAAGTACTCTCGGATGAATGTTTTTAGGTTGTCACAACATGGAATGGAATCACGGACTAGACATTGAAACATGAAGAATGAGAAGCCGTAATTAAATATAATTTATGGAATTTGTTCCATCATTCCTAAACCAAGACCACTTTTTCGATTGAGATATGTCCTTTCTGGACATTATCACGAAGAAAGTGGTAACGTATTTCGATGTGTTTGGTACGAGAATGTTGCACCGGGTTTTTGCTAAGGTCAATCGCGCCTTTGTTGTCGCACATGATGGGAACGTCGTCGAGTCGTACGTCGTAGTCGATGAGAGCTTGTTTCATCCATAGTGCTTGTTGACATGCCTTTCCGGCGCTTACGTATTCGGCTTCGGTAGTGGATATAGCAAGAGCGGTTTGTTTCTTCGAGAACCAAGATGTCAAACAACATCCCACGAACGTACAAATACCGCTAGTGCTCTTTCGGTCCACATAATCTCCCGCATGATCAGAGTCGGCATATACTACGGTTTCTATGCCGGTCCCCTTAGGATACCATAATCCTAAGTGCGTAGTGCCTTTAATGTATCGGAAGATACGCTTAACCGCTTCAAGGTGAGAGGTTTTGGGAGCCTCTTGGAAGCGGGCACAAAGGCAGACACTAAACATGATATCGGGCCTACTTGCCGTTAGGTATAATAAACTACCTATCATGCCTCGATACTTGGTACTATCTACCGACTCACACTCTTCATCTTTCGTGAGTTTAGTATCGGAGGACATGGGGGTTTTCATTGGTTTAGAATCTTCTAGACCAAATTTCTTAAGCATTTCTTTAATATACTTAGATTGATTAAAGAAGATACCATCTTCCATTTGTTTTATTTGTAATCCAAGGAAGAAGTTAAGTTCACCCATCATGCTCATCTTGAACTCGTCATGCATGATTTTGGCAAATTCATCACACATGTCTTGACAAGTCAAACCGAATATAATGTCATCGACATATATTTGAACAATGATGAGATTTGAACTTTTCTTCTTAGTAAAAAGAGTGTTATCTACCATTCCCATTTTATATTTATGTTTAATAAGGAAAGCTTTTAATCTATCATACCAAGCTTTGGGTGCTTGTTTAAGACCATATAAAGCTTTCTTTAATTTATAAACATGATCCGGTTTTTCAAAATCAATGAATCCTGGAGGTTGTGCCACGTATACCTCCTCATTGATAAAACCGTTCAGGAATGCACTTTTTACATCCATTTGGAATAGTTTAAAATCTAAGGCACAAGCATAGGCTAATAATATTCTAATAGACTCAAGTCTAGCAACCGGGGCATAAGTTTCATCATAATCGATGCCCTCTTGTTGGTTGTAGCCTTGAGCAACTAATCTAGCCTTATTTCGAGAAACAACACCGTTCTCGTCTAACTTATTTCTAAACACCCACTTAGTTCCTATAATTGTCATATTCTTAGGTTGTGGAACTAACTCCCAAACGTCGTTAGCAATGAATTGATTTAATTCTTCTTGCATGGCGACTATCCAACTTTCATCTCCTAAGGCTTCATTCACATTCTTAGGTTCTATGGTAGAGATAAAACAATAAAAGTTACTTTGGTTTTGGGCTTGTGATCTAAGGGTTCTTTGGTTGAGGTTTCCTATGACATTTTCTAGGGGATGGTTCCTAGATTCCTTAATATTGACTATTTCGTCAATCTCTAAAGTTTCATCCTCAACAACATTTTCTAGGTTTTTCTTTTCGATTTCCCTAATAGCTTCTTCTTCATCTAAGTCATCGTCCACCAAGGGTGATGTCTTAGAGGGTGGAGGAGTTTCATCGAATGTCACGTTGAGTGATTCTTCGATTTTCCTAGTGTGTTTATTAAGAATGATATAGGCTTTACTATTTTGGGAGTAACCTAGAAAGACACCTTCGTAAGACTTTGGGTCAAACTTGCTAAGGTAGTCTTTAGTGTTTAGAATGAAGCACTTGCTTCCAAACACTCTAAAATAGTCAAGAGTAGGTTTCCTACCTCTCAAGATTTTATAAGGTATTTTTCCTAGGATGGTTCTAATTAGGATTCAGTTGAGAATATATGTTGAAGTATCTACGGCGTTACACCAAAACTTTTGTGATAACGATTGCTCGTTCAACATTGTTCTACTCATTTCTTGAAGTGTCCTATTTTTCCTTTCAACCACGCTATTTGATTGAGGAGTGCTTGGAGCCGAGAAGTTGTGAGTAATACCATTGGATTTACAAAACTCTCCAAATTGCACTTCATTATCAAATTCTCTACCATGGTCGGTTCTTATTGACACTATTGTACATCCTAATTAATTTTGGATTTTCTTACTAAATATTTCGAATTGATCGAAAGCTTCTGTTTTATTCTTAAGAAATCTAGTCCAAGTATACCTAGAGTAGTCATCTACTATGACTAGGGTATAACGATTTCCTCTGTAGCTCCGTACGGCGGATGGAACAAAAAGATCCATATGGAGAAGTTCTAAGCATTTAGTCATTAAGACTACATTCTTAGCTTTGTGACTAGCGTGAGCTTGTTTTCCAATTTTGCAAGCATCACAAAAATGTTGATCAAACTTAAGCTTGGGTAGGTTCCTAACTAATTCCTTAGAAGCTAACAATTGAATGAGACGCATATTTACGTGACCTAATCTCCTATGCTACAAAGTGAACTTATCATCAATCGTTGCTAGACAAATTTGATACTTAGGCTTATTTCCTAATTTCATCACATATAAGCCTTTATTCCTAATACCTCTACCTATCACTTTACCATCCTTAGTGATTTCACTATCATGTTCAAAAAAAGTTACTCGACACTTATTTTTACATATTTGTCCTATACTTAGCAAGTTGAATCCTAGATTATCAACATGTTCTACATTATCTATTTTAGGAGAGTCATTAGAAATCGTACCTTTGCCAATGATGTTACCGCAAAGATTACTACCAAAAATAACGTTACCTCCATTATATGCCTTGTAAGTGGAGAAGAGCTTTTGGTTGCCCGTCATATGTTTGGAACATCCGCTATCCTTGATCCATTCGTCGGGCTCCAAATCAACTCCAAGGCATATCTATTTATATATGACAATAACTCAAACATTTGGTCCCCAATATCTTATGGGTCCAAAGTTTGGACATCATGGATGATAGAAAAGGGCCATTTATCTTAGGAAGACCATTCTTGACAACAACCAAAGCCAAAATTAAGTTTGATAGGGGAGTAGTAACTCTAAAGTCCGGTAAAAGCAAACCCAATTTCTTTAAAACCCCCAAATATTTTTGCAAGTTTAAAGAAAGGGAGGAAGATAAAATTAACCTTATAACCCCTATAAGCATAGTGAGTAAGAGAATTTTAGAATGAGAAGAAAGGATACAATTTCATCTTGGGAAAGAAATGAAGTTTGACCAATGGAGGAGCAAGGTCTTCAACAAGGAACTCCAAGCACCAGCGAATGAGGAATTTAGACTTGAAGACGAAGGAGGAGTCACATAAAGACGTGTGACTTTGAGTCAAGCTACAGGACTCATTAAATAAAGAAAAGCGGTTGTTGTGAGGCAACCTAATTATTTTTAAATTCCATGCATATTAGGAGTGTCTTGTGTGTTTTACTCTTTATAATTTGTTCTTATATGTTTGAATTATTTGTAATCATGCTTTGCTTTGTCTTTAACTTCGTCTTAATTTCAATCAAAGGTATTTTGCATCAAATAAGTGTAGGGGGAAATATCTAGTTTATAAGAACCATCTCAAACATATTGAATGAATTGTTTAGATTAATTCGTGTCTCGTGTCAGTTTCGAGTCATATGATTGTAATGATTAATTTCCAGGTTTTATGTTGTAATTTCTGCTGGAAACAACTAATAACATTCCGTGCCGAATTTTTTTCCAAGAAAACGAATTTAGCATTTTCATAGTGCCTGGAGACGGCGTCAGGTCTCCAACACTTGTGAAAATTCGAATTTTTCTAGTATTTTTGAAAAATATGTTTTGTGCAATTTTAGTTTCTGTAATTTTTTTAAAAACCTGCAAAAACCTATAATTACATCATAACTTTTCCTATCTTTACTGCTTTATAGAGTCAACCCTAAAGTCTAGTTGTATTTATATCATTATCCTGCCGATTTTACACCAGGTGTATTTGTCTTTGTCTTTGATTTACAGGTTATATTTGATGAGAAGAAGTTTTAGAGTTCTTAGGAGTTTCATTAGACGACTGTTAGATGAAGATCTAACCAGTTATCACATGTTTCTTCTCCATTATTGAGCAAACCAGGAGAGTATTAGTTTCTCTTGACTCTTTTCTTTTCCCTTTATTCATTTAATCGGGTACTTTTAAGAACATTGGGGACAATATTCATCTTAAGTGTAGGGGAAATAAGCCTTAGAAACTATTCCTTCAATTGCCATTTGCTTGTTCCTTAAAATGATGAATAATATACCGAAACATAGTATAGAAGGTAATTTTGACCCAAATTTATAAAAAATTATTACACACACCGATGTAAACCGAGTATTATTAGCGTCTCATGGATAGAAATTTATATGACTAGCACAAAAACCCTCAGAATTCCACCCTAAAAATGTGAAGTTTGCCTTTAGATCTTTAGGATTTCAGGTATCCATTTAAGATGTCCAAGATAGTTTTGCCTTTAGCTTGTTCGAGTTAATGTCCGAATGCAGTCATATCTGTCTATTTCATCGTTACAGATGTGTATGTGTGATTTTGTCGCCTTTTCTGGAACATTGGTATCGGTAACTACTATATGAGTGTACCGGTAGTATATTAAATTCTAGAACTTGTTTTTATGATGCATCCAGAGACCGCATAGTGATAATTAGGAGTTGCTAAATGATAAGAGGCACTAGGATAACCCATGTTATAGACATGTATTTGTTATTTTGGTCACCTCGACCATATAACTATCCTACACCCTTGCTACGCGCTCATTTTTAATGCGAGATACCCCTAGTACACCCATCTGAGCTTATCATTTTTCATGGTTCTTGTAATTTTCATGGTTAATCTGGATTATTAATGAAGAACATTGTTTACACCCTTGAACCAATTGTTACACCCAAATTGCCATAGCCTTCCTTGTATGTCTCATTTTTAGTACGTTATTATTTAACCCAAGTTTATTTTTTTGAGTGAATGGTTGCTAAGTCCTTATCCTTGTAAATACAATTTTGGGACGAATGGGATTTATGGTAGTTCTTATTTTGTAGAAGAATGGGGAAGAAAAGTTAAATCATTACCCTTATATTTGTTTGATAGAATTCGTGTTATGTTGATCCACCTCAATTCGGGTTACTAGTTAGCTTATTTATTGAGTTAGTAAAAACTCAAGTGTAGGGGTGCAACTATAAGCCCTAAGTGATGTATTATGTTATTAAAAAAATAGAAAAACAGAAAAGAAAAGAAAAGAGATTCATGTACAGTTTTGTAGAGTATTGTATATGTTTGTCTGAGTCTTTGGCTTTGCAACCAAATCAGCGTGTACTCTTACTAATTAGATTTCCACCCCAAATCCACCTAAAAGTATACCCATCCATTTTTGTTATTGTTATCTTACACCTACACCCTATAACACTTTAAAAGTCCTCTTTGATAGTAATTTTTAGTACTTGCACCTAGCGGTGGAGGTTTGATCCTTTACCAAGCCTATGGTAATTTATATGCAACGACTGGTAATGAGTCTTATTTTCTGTTTCTCATATTGTTATAATTCATTATACACGTAAGTGAAAGAGAGAATCCAAACACTTATGTGAGGTGCTAGTATACTATTTCCGTGCTTTTAATTACGAGGTCTAGAAGATTGTGTCGTAAACTATCTTTGAAGAGTAGGTTAAATGCCCCCAATATTGCTGTTGTCTAGGTAGAAAATCCCATTTTCTTAAGGACCATAAAATCCTAAATGTAGGGGTATTTGATAAGGTGTCACTTTATACACTGTTTCGGGGTCATTTAACCCCATAAATCGTGCATTTATGCCCAAATTATGTACTTAATCGTTCCTTTTTGTGTTTTCAGCATTTAGGAAGCTTTTCTAGGAAATACACATGACTTGGACTCATTTAGAGAAGAATCAGACAAGACTACAAACTCTACACCAAAGTCTCTTGAAGAATTATGTATAGTGCCTGGAGACGGCATCACCAATCTTTCCGTCGGCGTCAAAACCACCAAGAGACGATGTCAGGAATGTTACAATGGCGTTAGAACGTAACTTCCTCAAAGAAATCCTAAGAAGATTCAGCAAAGCGAGGGCTTCAGAATACTTGTGACGCCATCGCTCGTGAATTAGTATAAATACAAAGTTGATTTTAGGTTTTTAGTGTGTAACTTTTGGGAACCAAACCCTAACTTAGAGAGGACTATTATAGCAGGTTTTAGGTCGATTTTAGGGCATCAAAACTATATTGTATCTGCATTTAATCCATAGTTTAATCAAGTAAAGTTCATATGTCTTTAATCATTCAATATGTCTTTATGTTGTGTGATTGATTCTTGCTCTTCTTCTTTATTTAACATGCTAGGCTAGATCCCTTAGTATTTACTTAAGATTGCATGAAACTTAGATTTTATATCCTTTTTATGTTGCTTCTTGTGTTATATGTGCGCATTAGGCTTTAGAAAAGACATTAAATTGGCATAAACGTCTTGGGAAACACGAGTGTATAGATAGGATA
Source organism: Tanacetum coccineum (assembly GCA_026074375.1). NCBI lineage: Eukaryota > Viridiplantae > Streptophyta > Magnoliopsida > Asterales > Asteraceae > Tanacetum > Tanacetum coccineum. Next base: position 27,171 of record BQNB010032393.1, on the reverse strand, counting down.
CCATCGGTAACAGTCTTCATACTACCTTACCCCTAATATGGTTGATCCCTCTTAAGGTATTTTAATTACATGTGATGTACTCTTAGGGGCCTTGTAATAGTCTTCATACTACCTTACTTGTGCGTTGCCTTAACAGAATATCACGTAGATGGCGGGTTCATGTAATTCGTTCATAACTTAGAAAATACTTACACAGATCATCAAAAGTGTGATAAAGTAACAGAATTAGGAGAAGCAAACTAGGGAGTAATGCATGTGTTGGGATTCTAGATTTGATGAGATAAAAAAAATTAAAGAATGAAACGTAAGGACTAAATCTAGCAGATTGGAATTCTACAAGCTGGTGGAGAATTATGGAATATTTGGTCAAAGATATCAAAAGATGAAGATCTCCTTAAGAAGATAAAGATAACAAAAGATATTTCTTAATGTTTAAAAGATTTACTTGTTTATATCTTTATGTCAACTTCCTTTGTAAGTCATGATCTTTCTATATAAAGAGATCATAGACACATAGTTTTATATACACAAAATAAAAATGTGTGTGTATCCAGGAAGATGTAGACGTCTAGTTTATGTGGTGTAGTCCCAAGGTCAATGTTTCATTGATCCTGTTAGAGTGTAACTGTTCTACTATTGATCAAAGTAGAATTGTAGCTTGGAGTAATTGTTATAGTGAAGATAATGATGAAAACCTTGTTGATGATAACATTGTTCTTTGTTTAATTCCGCTGTGCATATGTTATCAATGTTATTATTTATCCTAGATATAAGATCTAAACAATCTGAGTTTAAACGATTCTTTAGTTTCCACAATTGGTATCAGAGCCACAGGGCTCTTGATCTAGGATCTACAAGGTATGTTTGATGTCAAGTTTATGAAGAAAAGAAGGTTCAAGTTTTCTGTTTTGGGTACTAGACACATTTGGCAAAATTAGGGTTTTTCAAACCCTAATTATAATCAAAATAGAAAGCATGTTTTTGTATATAAATGACATCAAGGGAAGGGCAGCAAGTGTTTCTTGGTTTGATATCAATGTTACGTTACAGTAAACACGATGCTTCATTTAAGGAGAATGCTAATTTATGACGGATTTGTGACAATTTTGTGACACTAAAAAGCATCGTCTGGATACTTAAAAAAAGGTATCCTTAAACAGTGGTTACAAGTTAGTACTGCTCGCGTTGTTGTTTCTACTGCCAAGAATACATGAAGCTTGTTGGCTTTCGTTTGACACAATAAGCAGTCGATGCTATGAACAAGAGAAGAATCAACAAGTATCAACATGATGAAGGTACAAAGAAGCAGCAGACATATCAGCTGATAATTAGAAGTATAGATGTTAATGTTGCTCGTTATGTTTTAGTGCTGCCAATGGTAGTTAATACTGCTAGCCTTATCTTTGAAGGTTGGTGTTGCTGCTTATGATTATTAGTGCTGCTTATGTAAGTTAGTGCTGCCAAGAGACGTTAATACTGCCAAGTAACTAGTTAATGCTGCCAAAGGAAGATTAATGCTGCTAGTTCATGTTAATGCGCTATTACTAAAGGTTAATGCTGCCAGTTTATACTTAGTGCTGCTAGTATATTTTTAATGCTGCCAGTATAAAGTTTCTGCTGCTAGGGTAAATGTTAGCAGTTACTACTGTTGAACTTAAACCAAGGTTAGTGCTGCTCATATACTTAATACTGCCAATAGAAGGTGTTTCTACTATTGTTTGGATTCATATTCACTTAAAATTTATAAAGGCTAGTTTTGGATTATTTGAAATAATTGATTACGGAGATGATTGTTTATCACTTATTTGATGATGAAGTGGAATTACTTGGATGCGTGTTCTTATCATATCTTAAAGTGGGTGTTACACTTTAAAGATAACTTGTTCGTGCTTAGAAATGGTGTGACGAAGACTTGACAAATCTAGCAAAGGTGTGTGATCTAACTTATGGTGCTCAATGCTCATATTTGCTATCACTTTGGTTATGTATCTCATAGAAGATGAGGATTTTGTCAAGAGGTTGTGATCTACTTATATTTTACAGATTTATTTATAAGTTTGGAGTCACGTGGATAGTACAAGATATAAGACATAAGTTTGAGTTGTTCTACTTCTACATCAAGTTCGGTATACTTATTTTTCTTCATCAGTATCCATTACAAGGCATAACAGATTGAGGATTCAAGACATGGTTAACATTATGGGTTTCAAAGGGAAGCGTAATGCAAAAATAATTTTTTACCATATAATGCATCATTGAGGTGAAGGTTTTTACTACTGCTAGTCATTATTACTACTGCTAGTGTGAGTTTCTACTACTTGAGTTCATTTTTCTTATTGTACTTAATGGTGGGTAATTTGAGGAATTAGAAGGCTTGGATTAGAAGTGTGATATTGGTTTGTTGTGGTCAAGATCAAAGTTGCTTATATTCACAAGTCCCCTATTGGATTATGACAAAAAGGGCGGAAAAGAAGATGTTTAAAGGTAAATTGGCTAACCTTATAGATCCTTGGTTGATATGGCATCAGGTAAAAGAAAAATCTACTTAAGGGAAGTTTTGTTTTCATTTCAAGGCAGATGTATTACATCTCATAAATACAGGGGGAAGATTTGGCATTTTTTGGCTTTATGATGAAGTTCATACACACCTTTGTTTGTTTTGTCATCATCAAATAGGGGAAGATTGTTGGGATTCTAGATTTGATGAGACAAAATAAATAAAAGAATGAAACATAAGGACTAAATCTAGCAGATTGGAATTCTATAAGCTGGTGGAGAATTATGGAAGATTTGGTCAAAGATATCAAAAGATGAAGATCTCCTTAAGAAGATAAAGATAACAGAAGATATTTCTTAATGTTTAAAAGATTTACTTGTTTATATCTTTATGTTAACTTCCTTTGTAAGTCATGATCTCTCTATATAAAGAGATCATAGACACATAGTTTTATATACACAAAAGAAAAACATGTGTGTGTATCCAGGAAGATGTAGACGTCTAGTTTATGTGGTGTAGCCCCAAGGTCAATGTTTCATTGATCCTGTTAGAGTGTAACTGTTCTACTATTGATCAAAGTAGAATTGGGGCTTGGAGTAATTGTTATAGTGAAGATAATGATGAAAACCTTGTTGATGATAACATTGTTCTTTGTTTAATTCCGCTGTGCATATATGTTATCAATGTTATTATTTATCCTAGATATAAGATCTAAACAATCTGAGCTTAAACGATTCTTTAGTTTCCATAGCATGAATAAGTAAATACGTTCGTTTACCATATAAGTTATCATAAACGTAGTTTAGATTATAATTTAGTTTAATTAGTTAAAACTAAACCAACCTCTCGAACATATGATTTTACCTTGCTTCATAAAAATATAAAAACGCAAAAATAATTTTCTCTCAGTCTCTAGTTCTTTGTTATATTATGTTCGAGTCTTCCCAACCTATTCCTCTAAAGAACGATAACAACCCCCGAGTCTTGTCTTAATAAACTACAACGGTTAGGTGATTTGCCTAGGGAGTTGTCAAACTATTGCGTTTACAACAACCACATTAGTACATGAACTTATTTTTCTCATGGGAATACCTAAGTCCGCTCATCAAATCTCATTGGCTGAGTTCTAGTATAGGTGGAACCTTATTCCAATTGAAGTTCCTAAGTTTGGGTATTGTGTGGGGCATCCGATAGATGTACATATCAAAGATTCGACTGAACGAAATCAAACCTTTGACGCAATCTTATTCCAGTTGGGTAACGGCCCTAAATGGTCTTCCCATCACAACATCAGCTGTGTCAATCATAATAAACTCCCCTATGTCTTCCAATACTACATAATCCATGACATACGTAAAACTTCTGACAAACACATAAACATCTCTAACGATAGCTACTAAGTTCTTTCTCATGCTCTCGAGTCCCTCTACCATTATAGTGTTATAAGCCTTATGCGTAATAATGTTCATTGGTAAAAAGGGGTTAAAATAAGTGATGAACTTCCTAAAACCTATCAAGCAAAGGAATGCTAAGTCTTCCCCATCAAAACTACTAATTATCCTATTACGGTAAAAATTTCATGCATTCCCATACTCATCTAACTCATTAAGGACTTCACCATCATCTGACTCATTGTTCGAATCCAAGAAGGGAGAAACAAGGGGTGTATCTGTCTATCCGTTATCGGATTCAAAGTCATGAATTTCGATAATGTCATGTGAGTTCACAAAGTTATTTAATAGTTACCTAAGATGAGAATCTATCATGGCTAAGATTGCGCGGAGCTCATTGAGCTCTTGGGTGATCCTAACGTGGAGTTCGTTTGGCAGAGCAGGCACAAATGGATTCGCGTTCTCAATAATGAAGTATGGAATAGTCAAATGAGGATTCCAAAACACACACACAAAGAAATAGATAGAGTATAAGAAAGCTAATTTACTGAAATTAAAATCTCACTAGAAAGGAATATAGGAAGTAGAGCTAAGCTAGACAAAGCTCAAAACCTAACTATTCCTCATGCAGCGGTGCCAAAAACTTTGATGAGGTCGTAAACTTCACTAAATTTTACAACTCCCTAGTGAAGAACAATCAAATAACATACATGGAAAGAGGAAGAGAGGTTGTTTTAGTGAGAGAATAGGTTGGATGAACACTTAGAGAGAGAAAGTAAACAAAAGATAGAAATGCATAAAATGTGTGAAGAGGGTATTTATAGTACCATATGGTCGGCCATGGAAAGACTTGTGGGCTTTCCATGGGCCTTTTGGCCCAATTAGATTATTATCATTACATTTGTCTAACTACGGGCTTTGACTAACTATTATTGGAAGTGACCGATATTTTATGTGTTTCTAACAATCTCCCCCTAAGGGAGGTTACTCCAATTTACAAAGACTTAATCCTAGCATACTATGCTTTAACTTTTGTCTTGAGCTCGTAGTCTTTAACTTCAATCATTAACTTGTGAATTGATGTAGAGATCATGGACTTTAGGCTTGAGCTTGTTCCTTTATCTTGAATTGTATGTGAAAATGTGATCTTGAACACCTTGAGATCATCAACCAAGCATAATCTTGTTTTGCCATCTTGTAAACTTTGCCATCTTGTGAACTTGTGACTTTTGGACCGACATGCTCATACCTTATCTTGAAAAGCTTTAATGTTGCATCTTTCTTAAAGTTCTTTAACTTTAACACTTCATCGCTTCAAAAAGGACGTACAGTATCAGAGTAGCATAAGTCTTGAAACATATACTTGAGCTTTCATAGTATCTTTACATTTGTCCGTCGGGTATGAGCATGTGGCTGTGAATCTTAAATCATCAGGAATCATCAGCTGAAGCAACTCTCTTGAGCATCCACAAGAACAACAGGTACAAATGATAGTGTCTTTGTTACTTTGTCGAATCGGTTATAAATAACCAATGGTTCCCCGTTATTTAGTATAAATACTGCTTGTAATCAAGTAGAATTCAAAGAATCTCCTTGACAGGGTTTCGCAGCTGTACTAGCCGTTCTCATCATCGGAGCATGTCAAAGCAGACAACACAGTGTGAGTGAATCAGAAGTTCCATTCTTCACGATTGATATAAGAAAAGTTGATTTAGTAAAAAATCAATCGACGAGTCACTTGCTAAAATGGTTTTGTAACCCATTGAGAGTTTTAAATGTTTCAAGATTCATCAACCGTTAATTCATAACCTGGAACAAGTTTGATTCACAAAGAATCGCACCATCATTTCTATACAGATGTCACAAGTTTGATCTATATAGGATAGCACAAGTTACCTACCATGAGCTTGTTTGATGTTGGCTCAAGCAAGATTTCCATCTTCATTATGATTACTTGAGTATCACTCTGATGTTCTGGCAATATCACAAGGATAATGTGTAGGACTCTTTATATATTTCTCGTTATTCCTAATGAGATTTATAGATGATCTCTTTTGGCTCTAGACTCAATAGTGCACTTTGATTTTAGTGATCGGAGGCTGGAGCAGACTGCGACCTTTTCAATATCAACTAACTCAGAGTAAGAAAGTCGATAGAAATGTGTGTAATCTCTGTGAGAAATGAAACAAGAGTCTGTTGAGAGACCTTGAGTGGCTAGGGAGGGTTGTGCATAGCGTCACTAGGTCCATGACTATCTTTAATGTCAGACAACAACTTAATGTTTCTGACAGTTTATGTATTGAACCAGTTTCTGCCTAAGTGTATAGAGAGCTTCTTTTTTTTCACCCTTTATCCTTACAATTATTTTTCATTCTTTAACCCCTTCAAAGCTTACCGAGGCTTCATAACTAACACCTTGTTGGGTTTATTCTAGTGTTAGCTCCATCTCAGTCGGCATTATTCCTGATTCTTACTTTTTCTCCTTTTGTATCATACCTAAGGACTTCTACACTATCAAGTGGATATCCCTGTGTAGATCCCTCCAGTTTTGGCTGGATCATAGGATTTGAATACCTATACCTAACCACCTTATAACTCCAGAAATTTAATTTCATGGTCGGTCTTTTGGGTTTTCCATCACAATCCTTCCAAAATCATTGAAAAGTTCAATCAAAGTGTTTGATATAAATATCAAAAGATTTATACTTTGAAAGTTTTTCATCATCACTAAAAGCTCCCCCTTAACATGTGCACCGTAATCGTAGTACATGCTAAGTGTAGAGTTCATTGAGTCCATTTTATATGATCACATTTCAATAAGTTAGGTTCAGTTTAATCACATTTTCTCCCCTTATCCAAAATGTTAATCCCTTGATATTTTGGATATCAATTGATTAAACGTTCAGGGATAAAATGTTACAAAATAACAATTAGGAACATTCTAATGCTCCCCCTCAATATTTGAGGGTATATAAGATAGTGTTGAGTACAATAATTTAAAAAAATTTGAATTTACTAGGAAATTTTTGAAAATTTTGTACTCGAGCACTCCTTATTATCACCATTAAGTCTACACTACATATATACAAATTCACAAGTTTTTATTATGTACGAGGTTTGACCTGTTATGATGAGGACAACATATGATAAATTATATGGTCCTTTCCAGTAGCTAAAGATCTCCCCCGTACAGTCTCCCACCAATGAACTTTTCCAGGCTCACCATAATCCTTCTGTTCTTGAGCTGTTTATCAATAGCCTGGATCATAGCTCCTGCTCTTTTCCTGTCTACTTCTCTCCAGATTGTCTATGGCGGATACTTCATCCAGATTCTCTTCAGAGTATCATCAAGAGCAGATCGAACATCATTGAGTGTACCATCACTAAACTTGTGGAGTTCATCAATGCGCATCAATCTGTTCTTCTTGTCTTTATTCTGATATATGAAGCCTATTGGATTGGAGTATGCTGTATATGGTGTCTTTCGTTTGAGATCTGATTTGTACGTATCTGGCTTTGTGAGGTTGAGCTTCTTTTGGTAACTTTTGATCTACAATTGAAGATCTTCTACACGCCTTCTGATGACATTGCTTCTTGAAAACATTCGCAATAAAACACCCAAAGCTAGACATTCCTCAATATTGAGATTTGTCAGCTTGCCTTGTATAAGAAGAAGCAGCATGTCTTTGATGTCTTTAAGGCAAAGTTTGTTTTAATTGCCCTCTTTAAATGTGTACAACTTGTCATCATCTATACGAACAGTGATCCATTCCAAATGTTTGTAATTGTGCCATTCGACAATCGTAAGCTTCTTAATTCCAATGATTCTGTTTTTAGAGTAGACATCATGAGCAGATTCCCTGTTAACTGCAAATCCATAGAATTGTTAACGTTTTCGCCCCCAGTGAGAGTTTCCCCAAAGCGCATGTTTGTCGTAGACAATCGGCACTTGACTCTACATGGTGTTTGGCACCAAGTCTTCAATCCATTTTATGTGTCCATAATCTGCAGCCTTTGTTTTCGTCACTGAAGTAGCATAAGTTCAGCTTGATACACCACCACTTAAATACGCAAGGTTGTTTTTGATGAAGTAATCAAAAGGTATTACTCGACGACCTCGTGAATTTGGTATCAATGGTAAGGGCTTACGCAGATCATGTGGATATTGCTGTCCTTCAGGGTTGTTCCAGTCTAATTTATCAGTAGTTGCTTTGCAGACTTCTTCATGGAAGTATTCAAGTTCCACCAGACTCTTACACGAACCTTTCATTAACTCAAATGTTGGATGGCTAATAATTCTAGAGTCAGAGTATCAACTTTGAGCCGATTTAACACGAATGCCAAGAAGTCTAGTGAAGTATCCATCTGCTCATTAAACGACTCACGAGGATCTTCTTTCCCAGCCACATTGCTGACCCAAGGTTGAATTGGTCCATGAGAAGCAGGAAAACTCTTGTTCCAATCACGATTGGGATTTGGAGGTTTTGTTGGTTTTTGAAACCAATCAAGAAGTTGAGTGGTTTCATCAACAGTTTGATCTTCAGTAAATCTTGTGTCAAACTCCTGATTTATGGGTTCTTCGAAATCATCAACAGTGTGTGTTGGCTCCTCTGCTTGATGAGATTTGGACCCTTCTTTGGACATGCCAGTTGACTTGGAAGTCTTCTCCTTTGGTGCACTAGTTAACTCAGGTTCTTTTCCAGCTCTTCTTCTCTTGGACCCCCAGTTTGATCCAGTGGAGGGTTCTTCGTCTTCATCCTCATTATCTCAACGTCTTTTAAACGTGACGGTATCTCCATATGTTTCAAGGATGCCTTTGTTAGTTTCATAAGCGTCAACCAATGCTTTGTAGAGAGCCACCTGTTGAACTCATCGGTGGATTGATTTGTTATTCTCCATTTTATCTATCAGAATCTTCTACAGCTCAAGTTTAGTTAGGTTAGCTGCTATAGCATGGGATTTCTTAGCTTCATTGGATGAACGAGTCAGAACTTCAGCTTTAAGTTGTTCATTTACTGACTTCTTAATTCTCGGCAGAATCATGGAGACTTGCTCCTTAACTTGTACTTTGACTTGCTCCTTGATGAATTTCTTCATATTTTCATCAATTTTATTGATGAAGTCTTGTTTTTCCGTTTGAGCTGCTTCTCTAAGTCTGTTTGACTATAGTTGGACAGCTGTTTTTACAGCTTCATTCATCTGGTTGGCAAGGTACTTATCAACAATACTAGGAATTGATGAAACTGCTTTAGCAAATGAGTTTGTCTGCTTGAATTCTAAGAAGTTTTCTTCTAAAGCTTTTACTCTATCTTTAAACTTGAATACAGAACCAAAGGTTAGAATATTTTGTAGGGAGGTACTTAGAACAATTATTGGTGTGGGAACTGGTGTTTGTTGCAGAGGTTGAATAAGAGGAATAAGTGGTGGAGGAAGTGTTGTTATAGATGAAGGAGGAATTTTAGCATTAGTTGTAACGGGAACATCTACCAACGAAGTTGACTCAATGTTCAGATTAAGAATGAAGTCAATACCTGTGTCTGGATTAGGGTTGAGCATGTTAGAAATGAAGCCTAATGATACCCAAGAACTCTATTGTTGAACTTCAGGAGTGACAGCGGTGATTATCACATGACTATCTTCAATGACTTGAGTAACTTGAACATTAGGCTGTGAAGCGTTTGTCATTTTAGTATCTCTTCCTTCCAGATTGATGTTCACATCCCTGTATAATTCATTTACTTCTTCCTCTTCATTTTTCTATTCTTTATCCAGCTCTTCTCCCTCAACATTCCCACCTTGAGTTACTTCATCACTTACTTCATCATTAGTGGATTCATAATGAGAAGTTATTTGAACCCTCAGATCTGAACCCTCTTCTTCTTTATCTTCTTCATCTTGTCTTACTTCTTCATCATGAGTAGAGAACCTGAGATGAACAAAGTCATCACCATCAATGTCTGATTCAGTATGTTGATTAGCATCATCTGCATTCTTATCATTATCATCATTGTCTTTACTTATGCATACTTCATCATCATCGTCCTCGTCACTGGACTTCCAAGAAATCTACGCATCTTCAGATCCATATGTAGGTACATCAGGAACCCCTGGTGAAACACCAGTTCCTTCATTTGCACCTGAACCACTGGCGTGAGAACTATGAAAGTATATCTTACTTCTTTTGGTGACAATTTTCATCTGTTCAGCCTCAGACAATGCAATTTCTAATAAAGTCTCCAATCCTTATGTAGGTAGCTTCTTCTTTCCCTATTTAGCCACCTTACTTGGAGTCTTAAGTCTTTTACCTTTAACTTTTGGAGCAGACTTAGGCATGGAAAGAGTGACAGGTTCATCTGCTTTTTTCTTGTACTTTGTTTTTTACTTTGGAGGTTCTGCTCTAGATGCGACAGCGTAGTACTGCTTATATGCTTCTGAATCCTTTATTTCATGGTTAATCAATTCATCAGAGAGAATAGCACCATATAACTATGTGTCCAGATGATTTGAGATAACTCTTATTATGTTAAACATGGGGTCATCTCTGGCAGTGTGCCAAAATATCTTGTTTCTCCTTGATATTGACTAATCTTTTGACATGAAGTAGTCTATGATGACTTTGGTGAATCGTGGATAATACATGTCATTATTCTTCTTAGAGTTCTTGTTCTCCACTTGATATACCAGGTCTTTCCATAGTAGGTAGACATAATCAACATTCTTCTTATGATACATGCCCCAAATGATTTGAGCACGTGATAAGCAAAGACTGTCTAAACCGATAGTTTTTCCACTTAGACACCTACTGATGATAGCAGCAAATAATCTCCAAGGTTGATGCATGTGGTTAACATTGAAATCTGTTAAGACCTTTATCTCTCTAGTGTGGCCAAGATCTCTGATAAAAGAGAGAATTTCCTCTTAAAATAAGGGATCTTCAAATTTCTGACCTCGGAGCCTAGGATAAATTTAATGCATGTCTCTGAAGTTTTCAAGGTTAAAAGTGTGTCCTTTGTTGTTCATCTTGAAGCGAAGTGACTTATGATGGACAGAGATAGTGGCCCAGAATTATTGCATGTAGATTTCTGGTACATTAGCAGTGACCTCAAATGCTTTGTGGAAAGGAGTGAGTTTTAGAGAGTCTAAAACTACTTCAGAGAGTCTAAAACTACTTGAATAGTCGGTTCATTAGATTTAAGAGTGGAGCTTAGTCGTTGATTGCATTTTCCAATCTTAAGACGGTTAGCAGGAGCGACTAGAGCATCATCTAAAGAAATTTGTTGAGCTTTTGTTGTATTTATGATTCTGTTAAGAAAGGATCAATACAATTTATGCATAACCAATTTTATGTAAAATACTATAGAGACCTTTTATGTGAGCACTTTAAGTTGATTCATGATGTGAAAATTTCTTAAGGTTAAGGCACTTTAAGACTTTTAGCACTTTCTAAAATCTATTCCTTTTAAATGACAACTTAGATTGACATAAAATGCTTAAGGTATTTAGGAAGCTTGTTGATCATTTAGGAATCGTGTTCATTCTAAATAGTTAGAGAGATTTGATATCATAAGCCTTATTTTAGATATCCTTGTAATACCATGCAATTATGCTAGTTTAACTTGATTAGAGATCATATTTAACCAATTTTAATTTATTCCCTAATTAAGATTTTAAATTGCCTTTTAATTTGGAAATTTGATCTTAGGTGTTTTTGGTCTTGAAAGATAAACTGTTTTCCTAACGTGTCACTAATAGATCATTTCCGTAAGAGAAATCAGTAGTTCGGCTCACAAAGAGAAACCAGTAGTTCGGTTCACATTGGAAAACTAGTAGTTCAGTTCACCAAGGAAAAACTAGTAGATCGGTTCCTAAAGAAAACTATTAGTTCGGTTTACCTTGGGAAGACAGTAAAGTTTGGTTACCCTTGGGAGACTATAGTTAGGTTCCTCTATTCGGTTCTTAATGGACATAACTAGTTGTTTGGTTCTCAAAGGGAACTAGTTGTTCGGTTCTCAAAGGGAAATATAGTTGTTCGGTTCTTAATGGACAAAACCGGTTGTTCGGTTCTCAAAGGGAACTAGTTGTTCGGTTCTCAAAGGGAAAACTAGTGTTTCGGTTCTCAAAGGGAACTAGTTGTTCGGTTCTTTTTAAAAAAAAAACTAATAGATTGGCACACTCAAACATTTTACAAACATGATTTTTAATCATTAAGCGAGTATCACTTAGCCCTTTTATCAATTAAGCATAACGCATAAGCACTCTTTTCACAGTAATTACCATAAAAACAACAAGGAAATGTATAGGATCTTCAAACGAATACGAACACTCAACAAAACGCATATATTTAAGATACATTACACACAAGGGTATTATTTAATCACTCAAACGCATTCACGAATAGACAAGCTACCTTCCTAACACAAAAGCCACTAACATATTACAATATTTTCCAAGAAACCCAATTTTTCACACTTAAATTTGATCAAAGATCATTCATATGTTATCCTTTTATGAAACTAAACTAGACGAGTCTTCCACACACCAATGGCATCAATACCCCTCAAACAATTTGAAAATTTACACACTTTTGATTTTGAGAAACCCTAATTCAAAAATTAGGGTTTTCGAGTTAAAAAATGTATGAAATTGCAATTCCTTCAAGGTATAAGATGTTTAGGATGTGTAGAACAAGTTATTAGTTATACCTTAAGCGTGATAGTGACTGGAAAAAGAGAACAAGAGATAGCGATTCAAATAAGGGAGAGGGAGAGGGAAAAATTATTTCAAGTGAGTGAGTGTGTATGTATAGGTGACGGGGTGGGTGGGAGTGATATAAAACTAATTTGGTTTTTGTCACTTTTACCCCCCAAGTTACATATCCCTTTTAATTTTCATATATAAGTTTTATTAGGCAACTATAGTTTAACAATTGGCACCAATAGTCCCTAATTTTTTAACTAGCGTACCTAACCACTTAATTCACACATTTACTCCCTAAAGGCATAAACACATAACATATAAGGCACACATAAGCTAAACTTAATTAACTTTCCTTAAGAATGATATTCCGGTATTGTTTAAAATACCTTTTTCCTTTAATCACATTTTTTATTATGAAGAAGATATTTGACATTTTCTCCCCCTCAAACGATGACCCATTTTCTACTTAAAGAGTTGTATCGTTGTTTGAGAAGTTGAATGTCTTTGAAAAGCATTTTCTGATGACTTAATGTTTTATTTTTGAAAATCAAACACCATGAAATAAGATTTTCTCTTATTTTAACACATAAGCGCACTGACACGTACACTTATAGACTAAAGGAAGCACAGGTTGTGTTGCAAAGTAAACACAAGCCTTTGCATGGTCATAAAGTAGACCATGCCTGAGAATAAATTCTCATTAGGAGGTCAAGTTTTCTTTTTGAAATACTTGTCTTTAAGATGATGACCGGGTTGCTATCTGAAATAATAGCAAGCCATTTTTGGCATGTTTTGAAAAATTTTGAAACTTCAGCTCGAACTTCATTTACAACCTTGTTGATCCCACTTGAATTGATCTTTAATTCCTTAGCTTGTGTAAGATTTAGTTGTGCAAGATAAATCCTACACAACTATGATAGAAACTTTGTTTGATAATACTAAAGATTATGCAGAATATAATCTTTAATATTAGAAGAATTCTTCAATGAAATAGTAATTCTAATGAACACACAAACTAACAAACAAAAGCTTCAATATATTAATATGAATACTCAAACTAGTATTAGGGTTACAAAACCTTGAAGCTATGAACAACTCTATGACTGACCCGTTTTTGGTACAATTTGTGATACCAAACTCTATGCCCTAGGACCTCCTTTTATACACCAAGGAGTCCTAACCGGCTAAGAATATTTTCCTAAGTTATCATGATCTTCTAAACAAATAACTTATACGTATATTTTACAAAAATATCTCATACTCATCACATAAGCAATATTTATCTTTTCTTCTATCTTTATCCATCCCTTGAGAGTAGAAACTCTTTTAGCAGTTTTAATCTTTTTAGCAGTTGTAACTTCGTACCAGCGGCATTAACTCTAAACACTAGTAGTAGTAACTTATACACTAGCAACATTAACTGTGTACAAGAAGTAATAACTACTTAGAATATTTTCTTTAATCTTCACCAGCAGTACTAACTTTAATCTAGTAGTACTAACATATACTAGCAGTAGTAACTAGCAGTACTAATATACACTAGCAGTACTAAGTTATACTAGTAGTAACTTTTGTACTAGTAGTACTAACTACTTAGTATATTTTTCATTCACAAACCTGAGCAGTCTTAACTTCTTCTAGCAGTAGTATCTTTTTACTGGCAGTCTTAACCACTTTGGATAATTCTCATTAACAGCACTAACTTTGATGAGCGGCATTAATATCCATAAGAGCAGTAGTAACTCCAACAGCATTAAGAAGCTTTTAATCCTAACAATCCTCCCCTAAACTTGATATTTATCTCCAAAACCATCAAGTTTCATTCAAAGCTTCATCAATCACTAGGAGGATGCTTCCAAACATTTCATTAAGGTGCATAGCCTTCCTTAAGCTATTTCTTGACCAATCTAAGAAGCTCAAATGCCATTTCATACTCATAATCAACTTGAAACTTCACATCATTAAACATCTGATGTAGTGTGTGTTTTGTAAGTGGATACTTCTTCTCAACCAACAGATAAAACATCATGGATTGCATTGTTATACAATGAACTCCACAAGAATCATAAAGCTTCCAATTCATCACTTTAACTAATCCTTGTTGATTCTTCCATACATCATCTTTAACATGATGTTCAAACATGGTCTTCAAATTAAGAAGTAAGAAAATATCCATGTAATTCACTGGCTTTATCTTCTTAAATCTAGCTTTAACTATACTCCAAAGAACTTCCAAGTCTTCTTTGTCAAAGTTTTTAAGCATCTTTCCAAAAGTTAAATACATCTGATGCTTACCATCTACTCTGATAATTTGGAAAAAGCTTTTCTTCCCTTCTTGGTAGATCTTGTAGTCAATAATGGTTAGAGATTTGGTAGATAAAGGTGTTGCATCAATAGTTACATCATCTGAAATTATTTCCAAACATTGTTTAAGCTCTGCAGACTCTTTGTCCTCTTCCAACTTTTTCTTTTTAGAGCTTTCTTGTTTCAGCTCTTCTTCTGCTCTTTTTAAACTGCTTTCTTCCTTCTCTATTTCTGCCTTCTTAGAACTCTCTTCTACCAATTCTTTATCCATATCTACAAATATGTTTACCCTTTTCATTGCTTTGTCTAATAATTATTGAATATTGGCAAATGACTTGTTCTTTAAATCTTTGGGCTTCCATCCTGCCATATTCTTTAGGTAAGTGCACATAATGCTCCTTTGTTGAGCTCTTGTAGGTGGCATGTTCCTCTTTTCTTCTGCTCTTTTTACAGCAAAGTGTTTCTTTCTTGCTTCTAAGAGTTGTACAAACAACTTTGACTTCTCTTCAATGCTCAACTCTTCTTGTTCTTCTGCTTGCATTTGTTTAGCCATTTGATAATCAGCATCAATCTTTGCTTGAATATCATTCCACTCTTTAATCAAGGCTACATTGGCTTCATATTTTTCCCTTGCTAGCCTCACTTCCTCATCAAATGCAGCTTGTAATCTTATAGCTTCTTGTTGATCAATGTTGATTTGATATTTCTTCTTCATATTCAAAGGTTCTTCAATCATTATACCTTTACCCCTGTCCTTTGAAGGAATTGTTGTTGTTGTTGTTATTGATTCACTTATATCTTGAAGAATAATTCCTTTAGTAGTTGTTGTTATAGCAGTAGTAACCTTAGGTTTTACACTTTTCAATTCTGCCAGTGCTTGAGGCAAAGTTATTTCATCTTCAGTTATTGTAGCAGCAATAACTGGAATTGTACTGGCAGTATTAGTCACAGCAACGGCTTCACTTTCAACAACCACTTCATCACCTTCAAGATCATTTACCCCAAACATATCAGCATTATCTTGATCATTAGCATCATCTTGATCATTAATACCAAAAACATCTTTATCAGTGTGAACATTGACCAAGTAAATATCTTCATAAGCATCAATATCAGCTATCCTCCCATGTTTGAATGCATCCTCTTCACCCAAACTCTCTTCTGCAAAGGATTCCACTCTTCTAGATAAACCAACCTTGTATAATCTTTTAAGCCTATAAGTTCTATGAGTTCTTGACCCTCCTTTCTTTTCTAGTCTCTTGACCTTTCTTTTTAAACTTGAAATCTCAGCAGCTTGAGTGGTCTTTGTAGTCTCCAAAGCAAGAACTCTTTGTTGTAAATTTTCACATAGATCCATCAATTCATTAAGTTGCATACTATCCTCACCACTTCCAAGTGTGTTACCTCTTGTGAGCAGTGGATCATTGGAAAATTTAGATACATTCTCAGACCTAGTATAAGCAATGGTATCCCCCATGGCGTCTTGGCGCCTCAGACCACCACCTGAACTAGTTCCAATGGAACTTGGTTCATTAGGTGTTGCCTTGGATTGGGTCTTAGAGATGTTACCTCTATCCTGCTCTGCATCTAAGCCAGTAGCATTAGTGGTAGCCCTTTCCAAATTGTCATCCCTCTCCTCATAGACAGCCTCATCTGCTACATTCTCCACAGGAACACTAGACTGAGGAATCTCAGTGTCCTTTCTCTTAGGTTTCCTAGGCCTCTGTTTCCTTTGAGGTTGTGATATGGTGAAATAATGGTGGGTGTGTGATGGGGATCCGTTGGCATGTCTGAACCTTCACCCTATTCTTGTTGAGCTTGCACCATCATAGTTGAGAACAAGGGTGTTACTCTACCAGAAAAGTCCTTTCCTTGCCTCTTCATGTTAGAAAAAACCTTCTTTATATGAGATGGTGCAATATAAATTCTGTTATGATTTGCCATCCCTTCCAGTAGATTATCTAAAAATACTTGCACAAATCTTGGATACATCAAGAATTTTCTAGCACTATCCAAGTTCTTCACCATACTTTCAAAAATATACATGGAAAAGTTGAACTTTTGGTTTGTGGCTAAACAGATAATTGCAGAAGCCATAGTGCTACTGAACTCATTCCATGCAGTAGTCTTAGCACTTAGGCATTGCAAAATAGTATGAATAAGGAATTTCCATTAAGGGGAAAAGAATGCCTTATAAAATGTAAGCTTCTGTGAAAGTTTTTCATACCCCATAAGTGTAAGCTGCTCAAAAATTATGGCATTGTGTAGACATTCAGTACCTTTAGCATCCTCTAATTGAAGATCTCTTCTCATAGTTGCTTCAGTGATAATCACCTTCTTCCCATCCACTAGGGCTTGTAATTGAACTTCCCCATTAATAGTTTTCACCCCTACGGTAGCCCAGAACTGTTTAATACATGAAGTATATATAGTGCGATTAACTGTTAAAGCATACTTTATGGTGTGAGCATTCAGAAAATCAACAATTTGTTCAAACCCCTCACTCTCAGTGGGTTTAGCCAAAAACGCGACCATGTTGTGAGTATCAGCAAAGTTTAGGGTCGACATTGTGTTGGGTTTTAATGATGGATGATAAAATTGAGTTAGGGTTTAGGATTAGAGAGTATTTGAAAGATTAAAATCGGTGAAACAATTGATTCAAACCCTCAATTAAAGTATTTATGAAAATACCCTCACCAGCATTAACCATCACCAGCAGTAGTAAGTTATGCCTGGCAGCATTAACTTTCACTAGCAGTTGTAAGTTTATGCCTAGCAGCATTAACTTTCAACAACAGTAGTAAGTTTATGCCTAGCAGCATTAACTTTCACTAGCAGTTGTAAGTTTATGCCTAGCAGCATTAACTTTCAATTACCAGCATTAACTCCAATTTCAGTCCAAACACTCTGTCTCTCTTTCTGTTTTTCAACTCACCAATTCTCTTAATTCTTTTACTCACCAAATCACTCTGTCTGTTTTTATTTCACACAGCTCTCTTTCTGTTTTTATTCTCACTAATTCTCTTAATTCTTTTTCTCACCAAATCACTATGTCTATTTTTACACAACAATTCCATCATTAATCTAACATTTTTATTTGCTTTTCCTGCAAGATGTTAGTCCAATAACCACAAAATACAATCCAAAGCAATTTTCACAAAAAGCACAGTATTAATTATACTTAGCAGTTGTAAGTATAACTAATAGCATTAACTTAGCAGTATTAAGTATAACTAGCAGCATTAATTATACTTAACAGCAAAAACTTTTAATGACATAAATAACAGTACTAATCCATTCAAAACTGTTTTAAAAGAGATAAAAGATTTTAAAGATTAATCATTCCAATAATAGCAATCAAATATTAAAATCTACTTACATCAAAGGCTTTTGAAAGCAAATCTGTAACATTTTTGTCAGTATGAATTTTAACCATTTGAATTAACTCCTTTTCATTGCTATCTCTAATAAAGTGATGTCTAATTTCTATATGCTTTGTTTTTGAATGAAAAACAGGATTTTTAACAATGCATATAGTACTGTTATTGTCAATAAATATTTTGGTATGCATAAAGTTGTACTCATAATCAAGAAGTTGACTTTGAATCCATAGTACTTGTCCACAGCAACTTGAAGCAGTAACATATTTATCTTTTGTTGTGGATTTTGCAACCACAGTTTGTTTCTTGCACTGCCATAAAATCAATCTATATCCAAGGAATTGACAACCTCCTATTGTAGACTTCCTATCCAAGCTTGCTCCAGCATAATCACTATCAGTGTATGCTACCAAATCAAAAGGTGAATCTTTTAGATACCAAAGGCCCAATTTAGGTTGACCTTTTAAGTATCTAAAAATTCTTTTCACAGCATGAAGATGTGACACTTTTGGGTTGACTTGGTATCTTGCACAGGCACACACTACAAACATAATATCAGGTCTTGAAGAAGTAAGATACATCAATGAACCAATCATTGATCTATATAAGTGAACATCCACTTATTCACCATCTTCATCCTTGAGCAAAGCCTTTTGAGTTTCCATACGTGTGCTTGTTGTCTTGACATCAGTAAAACTAAATTTCTTCAAAATCTCAGTCACATACTTGTCATGACTGATAAAAATTCCATCCTCCTTCTGCTTTACTTGCAGTCCTAAAAAGAATGTGAGTTCACCCATAGAACTCATTTGAAACTTCTTATGCATCATCTTCTCAAACTCAGTGCTTAATGACTTTTTTATAGAGCCAAAAATGATATCATCTACATACACTTGAACTAACAGAATATCAACTTTGTCCCTTCTTATAAACAAAGTATTGTCTATATTTCCTCTCTAAAACCCATTGTCTAACAAATAAGTTAACAAGGTTTCATACCAAGCTCTGGGAGCTTGATGTAGTCCATAAAGTTCCTTATCTACTTTGTATACTCTGTTAGGGAAGTCTGGATCTTCAAATCCTGGTGGTTGGATCTTTAAATGAGGTATAGGCTAAAAATAGCCTAATTGCTTCAATTTTGGCAATAAAAGCAAAAAATTCATCATAGTCTATCCCTTCTTCTTGTGTGTATCCTTGAGCAACCAACCTTACTTTGTTCTTTATCACAATACCTCTTTCATCCTTCTTGTTCCTGTAAACCCATTTAGTCCCAATAGCCCTTTTGCTATTTGGTAAATCCACCAGGGTCCATACCTTTTGTAATTTGAATTGTAGAATCTTATCATGCATAGATTCTATCTAACGTGGATCCTTCAATGCATGAATTACCTTTTTGGGTTCTTCTTATGATAAAAAGTAAGCAAACAAGTAATTTTGAAAGTATTTGTGGTTTGTTCTTTGCAGAACTAAACTAAACAAACCATGTTCTTCCAAATTCTTTGTCATTCTTCTTGTTTAAGGTGCTAAATTCAAGTCTCTAATAATTTGTTCAACTGGATAATCTTTGTGTATTCTTGTAGTTGGAATAGGACTGACAGGCATAAAAGCATCTAAATTGGTCATGTCAGCCTCTGCACCAACATCTTCATGCATCCTCTAAATAAACAATATCTTTAATTCAGCATTTTAGATCATCTGGAAGTTGTTTAATAGCTTGTTTTTTGAACGCACAAACAACATTAACTCCTTTGTGCTAGCACAGTAACCATTGTTAGAGCTGCTTGAGGCAAATTGAACAAACAGTATTTAACTTAAGATTCGATGTTGTTAGCATAATCTTCCTTCTCTTGATCATCACATTCATTTTCTTTTCTTAGATCTTCAGTAACCTTCTTTTTATCATCTCGTGATGGTTTGAATCCAGCATCAGGAGAACTCTTTAAATTTTGAGAGAATAGTAGATCAGCAGGCCATAATGGTAGTAGAATGTAATCTTTTCTAGGTACTGTCTCCATTCTAGCTTTACCTACATCATCACATGCTTTTGTACCTACATTACCATTAGACTGATTTCCTGCAACAACTGGCTTATAATTCATATGACTTGAATAGTGCCCCAAAATCACAAGCAAAATTTGGTCAACGTTCCTGTATCAATATTAGGTGTATTCTCATTAAACTGTGACCTTTAGGGTCTCTTTAACTATCCTATGTCTACTGTTGAACACTCTCTAAATGGCTTTACAATTAAGTCTAGACCCCAACAAAGAATCCTTCATCCGCCTACCATTAAACTTGTCCTAGTTGATCTATATATTGAAGAATTGTAACAGACACCTAAACTGGTAACATAAAGCTGAAATCTAGTTATCTACTATAGAAAAAGTTTATAAGGGGACTTATTATGATGCTAGATACAAATACAGCTATTTTGGACATAGCATGTAGTTGTTAACTCTTACCCAAAAAGTATTAGTTAGCATAGAATCAGCTAGCATTGTCTTATCAGCCTCAATTAGTGTTTTATTTTTCCTATCAGCTACTCTATTTTGTTGAAGAGTTCTAGCTACACTAAATTCTCTCTTAATACCTTTTTCTCTTACAAAACTGATTTATCTGTTTATTCTTGAACTCAGTTCCATTGTCACACCTAATTACCTTAACCCTTTGATCTATTAGATTTTCTACTCCAATTATAAAGTATCCATAATAATGCCACTAAGTCTCATCCTTAGTAGCTAGAAATAAACCCCGAACAAAAACCTATTGTAATCATCTATAACAACTAGTGCAATACCATCTTTTTATATTAACTTTTTTACAAATTTGGACCAAACAAATCCATGTGCAACATATGTAAAGGTTGGCTGATTAAACTTACTGTTTTGGACTTACAAGAAGCTCTATGTTGCTTTCCCTTTTGACAAGCAACACAGGTTTAATCATTTTCAAAAAATTTTGAAGTTAAACCTCTTACAAGATTTCCCTTAACTAGTTTATTCATAGTTTTGAAATTTATTTGAGCAAGCCTTCTATGCCAAAGATTAGATTCATCAGATGTGGCTTTTGCAAAAAGACAAGTTAGACCTTCTTTAAGAACAATATTCTTTAAATCAACACTATACATATTGTTCTTTCTAGGAACTTTAAGTAAGACATGACTTTTATCAGTTAACTTAAAGTTTGGAGATAAAACAATATATTCAGTGTCATTAAAGAGAACACTATTCTTTTTGTCACGCATTTATAAGATACTAAATAGGTTAAACTTTAACTCTCTTACAAAATATACATTCTCAAAATCTAAATTACTAGTTTTGATTGTACCTTTGCCTGTGATTTTCCCTCCTTCAGGGTTACCTCTAAAGGCAACATATCCTCCATCAATTTCTTCAAAGTCAGTAAGATAGGACATGTTCCCTGTCATGTGTCTTGAGCATCCACTGTCAATCACTTCTTGGTCCTGTAAATCTATTTGTAGATTCCCCTCAGAATCATAACTTGAAGATGAGTAGGCCATGAGTGCATAATTAGACCCTTCCTCTGCCTGATCACTCCAATCATACCCACCAAGACCATCACATGATATCAAAGCATTAGAAGTAGTTGTCTCTACCGGTACACTCCTTCTTGAGCTTTCCCTGTTCTTGTTGTCTTGGTTTCTTGGAGCTCTGCACTCCTTAGCAAAGTGTCCCCTTTTGTGGCAGTTGTAGCACTCCACCTTGGACTTATCAAAATCAATGGACTCATTGCCATTCACTATAAGCTTCCTTCCTATATTCTTCAGGAACCTTCTAGCTCTCATAGTCAACATAGCCATCTACCATCTTAAATCCATCTCTTCCAAGTCATCTGGATTTAATTGTTGTAAGTCCTTATTAGCAAGTTGAGGACTACTTGGTTAACTAGAAAAGAAAGCACAGATAACAGCATCACTCAATTTATCAACATTTGTTAAATTAGCAGCATTAGCTTGAGTGCTGGCAGCAAAAACTCAATGAGCAGTATTAACTGCTTCATTAATGCTGCCAGAGTTGTTAGAGGACAAAAAAGCCATGTTTTGTGTGCTTGTACTTGAGCTTGATGTCCCTTTGACTTCTGGTTCATACACTTTGAGATTGTTGTAGAGATCATCCATGTTTATTGTCTCTAATTCAGGCGTATTCCTCCACATAACAACATGTGTGTTCCATTCTGGTGACAAACTTCTTAACAGCTTCTGGTTCACATCTTCTTGTGAACGTGTTTCTCCCAAAATCTCTAGCTGACTTACAAGCTTTTGAAGCTTATCAAAAGTTTGATCAAGGGTTTTTAAGCTAGGAGCAGTGAAGTTTTCATACTGCTGTTTCAAGAGATTTCTTTGAGTTTTCTTTGTTGCAGCATTCCCTCCAAACCTCTTTTGAATAGCTTCCAGCAGCAATTTAGCATCCTTGATGGAGTTGATTTTTAACTGATGTTCATTAGGTATTCCCATCATCAAAGTAATTATGGCCTTCATCTCTAATCTTTTCTGTGCCTTCTCTTTAGCAGTTGTAGGAGGCATTAATTTTTCAACACCCTCTACAACTATTGGTTTTAGAGGAGAGTTACCATTTTCTATAACCTCTCATAGAGCATAGTCAATCATCTGGATGTATTGTTCTATTCTCATCCTCCATAACTCAAACTCACCAGGTTTGAGCATAGGAACTTTGGATGCAACCACCATATGTGTAGATTCTAAATCCATATCTTCTAGCAAAGAGATCTTGTGTATTCAAATAGGTTCTTCTTACTCAAAGCTTCCCAACAGGCTCTGATACCACTTTTTGATCCTACTTGAATGGATCTTTAATTCCTTAGCTTGTGTAAGGTTTAGTTATGCAAGATAAATCCTACACAACTATGATAGAAACTTTGTTGGATAATACTAAAGATTATGCGGAATCTAATCTTTAATATAAGAAGAATTCTTCAATGAAACAGTAATTCTAATGAACACACAGATTAAAAAACAAAAGCTTCAATATATTAATACGAATACTCTAACTAGTATTAGGGTTACAAAACCTTGAAGCTATGAACAACTCTATGACTGACCCATTTTTGGTACGATTTATGATACCAAACTCTATGCCCTAGGACCTCTGTTTATACACCAAGGAGTCCTAACCAGCTTACAATATTTTCCAAAGTTATCATGATCTTCTAAACAAATAACTTATACGTATCTTTTAAAAAAATATCTCATACTTATCACATAAGCAATCTTTATCTTTTCTTCTGTCTTTATCCATCCCTTGACAGTAGAACTCTTTCAGCAGTCTTAATCTTTTCAGCAGTTGTAACTTTGTACCAGCAACATTAACTCTGAACACTAGCAGTAGTAACTTATACACTAGCAGCATTAACTGTGTACAAGCAGTAGTATCTACTTAGAATATTTTCTTCAATCTTCACCAGCAGTACTAACTCTACTCGAGCAGTACTAACATATACTAGCAGTAGTAACTAGCAGTGCTAATATACACTAGCACTACTAAGTTATACTAGCAGTACTAAGTTATACTAGCAGTACTAACTTTTGTACTAGCAGTACTAACTACTTAGTATATTTTTCATTCACAAACCTGAGCAGTCTTAACTTCTTCTAGCAGTAGTATCTTTGTAGTGGCAGTCTTAACCACTTAGGATAATTCTCATCAACAGCACTAACTATGATGAGCAGCATTAATATCCATAAGAGCAGCAGTAACTCTAATAACATCAAGAAGCTTTTAATCCCAACAAGCCTTATATCATTATTGAATGACATTTCTAAGACCGTAAATGTTATTGATTTTCAGAAGACATGCTATTATTACCTCTTTTTTTCATTTTTTAATTATTTTTTTTGGTTTTAAAAATTTTATATTTTTGTATTTTGTTTTTATAAAAGTTTTCTAAAAATGGAAAATCTTTTTTTTTGTTTTTTCTGGTTTTTAATGTATACGTATGATACACAGGATATCAGAATAGGTACCACCACTATTCTTCAGCTTCGTCTGCCAACGGTTTCAGTGTCTCAAGCGTAAAGCTTCACATTCCCAACTTGTTGATAAGAAATTCAATTCTTTCTCTACATAGGGCTTTAGTGAAGATGTCCGCTAGCTGATACTCCATGTTGACAAAGTAAAGCTCTACTACTCCATTCTCCACTTGCTCTTTGATGAAGTGGAATCTGATGTCAATATGCTTCGATTTAGAATGTTGAGCATTGTTGCAGCATAAGACAATAGCGTTTTTATTATCACAGTACATTGGAATTTTATTGAAACCAAGACCATAGTCGGTAAGCTGTGATCTCATCCAAAGGACTTGAGCACAACAGCCAGACAAGGCTATATATTCAGCTTCCGTACTAGATATCACAGCGCTTTTTTACCTTTTTGATGACCAGCTAACAAGTCTGTCTCCCAATAATTGCATACTTCCAGATGTACTTTTTCTAGTATCTTGGCAACCCGCATGATCAGCGTCTGCATAAGCTATTAGATCAATTGAAGAATCCTTTGGATACCAGAGTCCCCTATTAATGGTTCCTCTTAGGTATTTAAAGATTCTTTATATAGCATGTAAGTGCTTTTCGGTAGGCTTTGCCTGATACCGGGCACACATGCATACTTCTATTTTATTTAATAAGAAAGACAGGGTAGAAATGGTAATAAAGGAAAGAACAGGGTAGGCGGGCGAATATTGGAAATTTTACACTATAGAGAAAACGGGTACCCCTTAACTATAGAAAAAGAACTAAACAGACCCTACGAATTTGGCTTATTTTTGCTTATTAAAAAGTGACTTTCAGCCAAAACTCAAAACTAAAAAGTTACTCAACAGCTTATTCTTAACAACTTTAATAAAGACACTTTGGACTTTTGACAAAAGAATAAGCTGAAAAATAAGCTGAAAGATCCTGTCACAGAAAGTGCTTATTTGACCATATTTTTGGATTTTTGCTTATTGTGAGCTTATTACTAAATGAAAATGCAAAACAGAAGATGCTATTTGTAGCTTAAAATGTGTACTAAAAGATTCTAAACTAATATTAACCTGTTGTTCACAAACTTAGAAAGAAAATTAGGATGAAAAAGTGCAAAGTCTAATGAAACAGTTTTTAGAGCTTATTTCACTTAAGCTAAAAAGCTTATTTTTGGACCTTTGGTGCTGAGAATTTGGGAATAAGCTAAGCTAATTATCTAAAATCAACCTAGCTAAAAGGATTTGCAAAGTTTTGACAAGGAATTGAAAAACTCAAAGTTTAAAATGGCAAAACATATGCTGATGTGAAGTGCACTTGCTGATGCAATTGGTTGCTGGTGCACTTGGCTATGACCTCAAATACAGGCTCAATTTTTAGAACTAATACATCACCAAATGAATCTAAATTAGCACAACACAACCTTAAACTCTAAAATGCTCTTTAAGTCCTAAAGTCTTAACCTCTTACAGCTGAAATTATGCCCTGGTGCAAAATGCAAAATTTTAAGCTCTAACTTTTGTAAAACTAGATTCTAACCTCTAAAACCTGTTTAGATCCTTGTTATATGTCCTAGCTCAACTAAATGCAAAGTTTTTATAGAATGTAATTGACTTTTTAAGTCAACTACAGCTAAATCCAAACACTCCCTTACTAATAAGCTGTCAAGACTAAATTCACTTAAAATTTGTTTAGAAGCTAAAGTAGCTTAAACTTTTTATCCACTCCTACTAAAATTGACCTAATAGAGCTATTTGAGAACTAAAGTGCACAGCTTATTTGAGAGAAATAGCAAGTTTCTCTTCTAGCTTATTTAAGGCCTAAATGACAGTTTTGAAAATTATGAGAACTAAATGACACTTAACTAAAACAGTTTAAAAACTATAACATCTACAATCTAATCTAAGCTAAATAAATCAGGAATAGTCATTAAAACTCTTATTGAATAAGCAATTTGTAATAAGCTCTAAATGCTAAAATGAAAATGAGAAAGTAAAACCTGTATTTGTGAAGTCTCAGACACTAAAGTCACTCTATCTGAGTGAGTGACTTTAAAAACCTTGATCCTATACGGCTCCCTAGCCTCTAAACCTTGATAAGCTAAATTTAAGCTTATTTAACTTGTAAGCTTCCAAATTAAACTCAATAGCCTCAAGTGATCAACATTTGAATGCAAAATGACAAAAGTGAGTAGATTAATGACTAAAAACAGTATTTTAACTAATTTTAAGCTTGTGAATAGTAATAAGCTCAATTGAGCTTATTGAGGGCTAATTGATTAAAATCGACTTAACATTTGAATTAGAGTTCAAGTAAACTTGGAAAATGAATTGTATTACACAAATAGATGAAGTACAAATTGAAATGAGGAAAGTACAAGTGATTTAAGCTGAGTTTAAAAACTTAAAAGAAAAATGCTTATTTTTGAAGGAAATACAAAACTGAAATTTAAAACAAAGATAACCACCACTAAAATGAGACATATCATCCCTATTTATAGAGAGTAGAAGAAGAGGGGTGAAGAAATCTAGAATCATCCATCCAATCTTGGCCTTTGATCATTTTTCGAACAAATTGTGACCGTTTGATGAATTATATGAGGTGTTTAATCCAATTGATGGTTGCCACGTGGGTAATTTGATGTGGAGAGGGATTTAGAAACGAATTCAAGAGATAGAGAGGAGCGGGGGTGGGATTTTTTGTGACTTGGGTTGTGGGAAGATTTGGCGGGAAAAACCGTTGAATGTTGTTAGGTTTGTTACAAAACGCGCTTTTCTGTTCAAATGTTTGGGATAATGGCAAAAACAATCCTTGTCTTTCTTATCTCTAAGTGTAGCATAAAAGGAGTTTCGAGAATGGCATTTTAAGCCCTTGCGTTTTGTTTCTTCTTTTTCTTCTTTATAATCA
>BQNB010032392.1:0-47627 GCA_026074375.1 Tanacetum coccineum | reverse complement strand
TACTTATTTTACTTAGGAAAAATATAATTTCAATTATTTTATATATTTTTTATTTTTAGGATTTAATTAACATTAAATAGTTCTTAATTCATATTAAATTCAAAAATAAAAAAAATATTTTTCTTTTTCCTAAAATTTACTTTTGCCCTATCTTAGGTTTAGAATTTTAGTTTACATCTTTAAGGGTTAAATTTAGTTTACTTGCGTAAGTGTCACGTTTTAATTGTTTCCCGTATTAGTGTAATTGTTTAATTATTTTTTAATTGTCCATTTTAATTGTTGCTTTAGATTATCAAATCATCCATTTGCTTATTCAAATCATAATCCAGTCTTTAACGAGGATTCAATTTCACTAGTCGTTGGGGAAACGACCCGGGTTATCATATTTGCCCGGTTTAATATACGTATTATATATTATATTATATATATTTTTGAGAGTGAATTTTACCGAGGGTAACTTGGTAATTTTCTTAATTGCTCTTAGGTTTATATTATATTGTGATATATTTTAGGTATATAATACTGCAATCAACCACCCAACTTACTACTAAGAACTCATTATTCAAAATCTCTCATCCTGACTACAAGACCACGAAGGCATATAATATAGGCACTAATCATTAAATATAAGCAAATAACCACAGACAAAACAGCAAACCAACAACAGCATAAGATCTATGACTATCAAAACTCAAAGAAAGCCACGGGAATCAATTAGACCTAAGGAAAACGATTGGGGATACAATTAAGACATGGACGAGGCATCATTCATACATTCTAAACATATCTCCGCACACAACACATCATTCCAAACACAAGTAAGGATTTAGATCATGAAACTAGACGAAATCATTGATTTAGAACAATTCAGTGAGATTTAGACTACCAAGCTTTAGATATAAGATGTTTACAAGATAGAGATCCTAAAGCAAGAGGTACCTTAGCACGATTAACCATCGAGATCACAAATTAATGAGAATTTCAAACTAGCGAGTTGCGTGAGTGGGAATATGAGAGAAAAGTTTGACCAGATAACATGAAAGTTTGACCACAGACAACTCGCAATTACTATTTATACATGTAATAGATTTACAAGTTGGTATATTTGGTCCCTGCACTTTTGCTATCTATCTCTTTCAGGTTTAGAGTATTAATAAGGTTGGTACAAGTTTCAGAAATGGCACAAGTGGTCCTTATAGTTCTATAAGACTAGGAAACATTTAGCAAATTGCACATAAGTCCCCATACTTTCACCTAATTGACAAATTTGGCCAATTGAGTTAAAATAAATTTAACTCCCCTTCAAATTGAAACCCCGTTAAGTACAAAAACCTTTTACCAATTAATTATTTGATGAATAAAAATGCCCTTTAGATGTCATAAATTTGAAAATACTCTCCCCCTCAATCACTGACCCGTTTTCTATTTAAAGAGCTGTAGTCGTTGATTGAGTATCAAATTTTATGAAAAGTCCAATTCTAATTGATTTTCAAGCAACATGTTTCCACCATATGTAACACAAATAATTTTTTGAAGAATCATAGACGAAAAATCATTTGGTTAAAAAAAAGAAGACTTTTCTTCTATATCAAGAAATAATGCACTAAAGCGTACATTAAGTCAGAGTTGCATGGATATAAAGTAATCCATGCCCGGGAGAACTTAATCACCCGTTGTTAGGAACAATCGTCTTTTTGGTGACGAGCTTTCCTCATTTTGAGAACCGGGTTGCATATCAGAAATAATAGCAAGCCATAACGACATGTTTTGAAAAGTGTGGACTTCCGTTCGAGCTGCATTTAAAGACCCATGTCATTATTGAATGACATTTCTAGGTCCGTAAATGTTATCGATAAACAGAAGACATGTCTTGAAAACTATTTTTGGTATTTTCTATTTTCTGATTTTTATGGTTTTTATAGGTTTTATATTTTTGTATTTTCTTTTTGGATTTAGACTATATACATATTTACATAGGATACATGAAGCTAATCCGTTACTCTTCCTTGTCATCCTGAAGACGTTTGAGTGTCTCTGGCTTTATACACTTCATGCCAAGCCGTGGGAGAATGAATTCGAATTGCTCTCTGGGCAATGCCTTAGTGAAAATATCTACCAGTTGATACTCTGTCCTCACAAAATATAGCTCAACCACTCCATTCTCTACTTGTTCTCTAATGAAATAATGTCGGATGTCGATGTGTTTAGACCGAGAGTGCTAGACATTTTTACAGCACAGAGCTATGGCACTTTTGTTGTCACAATACAGAGGAACATGATTGTATGCAAAGCCATAATCTGATAACTAAGACCTCATCCACAGAATTTAGGCACAACATCCAGACATAACAATGTATTCAGCCTTTGTTGAAGAGATAGACGTGCTAGTTTGCTTCTTTGATGACCAGCTTACTAACTTGTCACCAAGGAACTGAGCACTTCCAGATGTGCTTCTTCGAGTGTCATGACAACCTGCATGATCTGCATCTGCGTATGCTGTTAGTGCCATGGCGGTGTCTTTCGGATACCAAAGACCCATGTTGATGGTTCCTTGGAGATACCAAAAGACCCGTTTAACTGCTTCAAGATGCTTTTTAGTGGGCTTAGACTGATATCTATCACACATGCACACTATAAAAATCAGGTCAGGTCTACTGGTTGTGAGATACATCAGGGATCCCACCATACCACGATAGCGAGTCTGGTCAACAGGGATCCTGGAGAGGTCCTCATCCAGTTTAGATCGCTCCATTATAGGAGTGTCGACAGGGTCACTCTTATGAAAATCATACTTCTTTAAAATGTCATTAGCATATTTAGACTGGTTTATGAAAATGCCTCTAGGATTTTGAGAAACTTGTAAACCTAAGAAATATGATATTTAACCCATCATCGACATTTGAAATTTAGAGTTCATTTCTTGAGAAAAACGGTCACAATCTTTAGGATCAGTCGAGGCAAATATAATATCATCAACATATATTTGAACATGAAGAGTGTGTTTGCCTATTTTCTGAATGAATAAAGTTGGATCAACTACACCCTTAGAGAATCCGTTAGCCAGAAGAAACCGCGACAATGTATCATACCACGCCATTAGTGCTTGCTTCAAGCCGTAAAGAGCCTTCTTCAGACCATAGACGTGAGTCGGATGATCTGGATCAACGAATCCCTATGGTTGGCTGACATAGACTTCTTCTTTAAGCTCTCTATTTAAAAATGCAGGCTGCACATCCATTTGATAGACGGTCATGTTTTTGCTGGCACCATTAGCAATTAAGATTCTGATAGCTTCAAGTCTGGTAACCGGTGCGAAGGATTCTTCAAAATTGATACCCTCTTCTTGATGAAATCCTTTTGCTACTAAATGTGCCTTGTTTTTCAGAAAATCACCATACTCATCGAGTTTCACCTTGTATATCCACTTAAGAGCAATAATCATTGCACAGTCCGGAGGTGGTACTAATTCTCATACTTGTAGTCGATCAAATTTATGGATTTCTTCTTGCATGGCCTCAAACCAGCAATCTTTAGTGACATTAAATTTAAAGTTTTTTGGTTTGACTTTCGACAGTACAGAATTGTAGAAGCACCACAAGGTATCGGTAGCAAGCTATTTCCGAGTGGATACGGGTCGAGAAGGGTTTCCAATAATATTATCAATCGGGTAAGAGTCGGTCCATTTTTGGAGATGTTCATGAGGTTGAATGGATTGGTTGGATTCAGCTATTATGATTTCCCCAGATGATGATGCTTCAGATCTCGGGTCTGGAGCAAAAATGTTAACAAATGGTTCATTAACAGCTAGAGCAAACAGATTTATTTCCAAAGAATGATCAGCTGCAACACCATGATATTCTGAAGAGGATTGATGATCCAAAGATGATGGTGAAGGACTTCCTAATGGTGCATCTTGATCAACAGAGATGGATACCGATGGACCAGTTTGATGGACTGGAATCAGAGCTTCAGGAGCAGGAGGTACCAGTCAATCAACAATTGGTGGGGCAAAATATTCATCAAACATCGGCTGGAACAAAAACTCCAATTCTTTATTGGTAGGAGGTACATAGTATTGCAGGAGCAGGGTTAGGTACGAGCCCTGAACTTATAGGTCTAAGCGTCAAAAGGTTAGGTGCGGGTCCTGGACTAGTGTGTACATGAGTCGTTTGCCCAGTCAGCTCATCGAATGTAACGTGAATGGTTTCCATGATTTGGCGGGTTCGTTTGTTGTAGATTCGGTAACCCTTCCTGTTGGGTGCGTAACTAACGAAAAACCCATGTCTACTTTAGCCTTTAATTTGCCAAGATCTTCACTATCGTTTGTTGGGTAGCAGAGAGCACCAAAGATACGAAGAAAAGAAAGATCTAGTTTCTTGTCATGCACAAGTTCATACTGGGTTTTGTTGTGAAGAGTATGTATTAGGGACCGGTTTTGGGTGTAACAGGCAGTTGCAACAGCTTCTGCCCAAAGAAACATCAAAGCTTTAGAGAAGATCAGCATAGTCCGAGCAGCTTCTACGAGAGTGCGGTTCCGTCATTCAACGACGCCATTCTACTGAGGAGTTCTCGGAACATTTTTCTCGTGAGTTATGCCGACGCTTTCATAGTAAGCAGATAAGTATTTCTTGAAAACTATGTGCCATTATCAGTGTGGACATTCCTGACAGTTTTGTTGAGACCAACTTAAAGTTGTTTAAGCAGTTTGACGACAAATTTTGAAGTCTCGTCCTTTGATCTTAAAAACTTCACCCATGTAAACCTTGAATAGTCATCGACGATTACAAGAATATATTTCTTCCCATTAATACTCTACACTCTGAGCGGTCCACATAAATCCATGTGAAGGGTGTGTAGAACTTCCATAATGGTGTTAATTGTTTTGGGTGGGTGAGTTGCTTTCTTGCTCTTTCCAAGTTGACATGCAGAACACATATGATCTTTTTCAAACTTCAATCTAGGCAAGCCTCTAACAAGATCTTTACGAGCAAGATCATTGATGGTACCAAAGTTTAAGTGATTCAAACAGAGGTACCACAACCAGGATTTGTTCTTTGAGGCTTTAGACAGTAAGCAAATGGGAGAGGACCTCATCATGTCTTCAACAGAAATGGTGTATAAATTCGTGCTATGACTGCCTTTAATAAGATTGACACCATCTAAATCTCTGATGAAACATTTGTGTTTTCTGAAGGCAACTTCAAGATCGGAATCACAAAATTGACCGACAGAGAAAAGGTTGTGACCCAATCCTTCCACATAGTATACCCTGGAGATCACACTGTTACCAAGTACATAATCCCCATAACCCATAATTGCACCAAAATGATTATTTCCGAATCTAACAGTCCTAATAAACTTTTTCACAAAATTCTTGAGCCATAAGCGATCTCCAATCATATGTTTTGAGCAGCCTGAGTCCAAATACCAAAGAACGATTTGTACGACCTGCATTTGAACAAAGACACAAATGGAGAGTGTGATAAATTAGATCCCCAATTATAGCTGGGGTCCTGTTGGTTAGTGCAAATAGGATTATATTCCACAGGAGTATTATTTGCCTGTGGGTCCGCAAGCATGGTATCACTAGTGAGTGCAATAGGCCTAGCTAAAGTGCACTGTCCTCCTGGCGAGATTAGTCTACCAGTGGGCTTCCATTGTTTTACAGGTAATACTTTAGGTGTAGTAATCCTAGTTAAAGGGCATTGTGTACCTAAATGGAATGTTTTACCAGTAGGCTTCCAATGATATTCCACTGTGGTAAAAACTTTGCCTGTGGGTTTCCATGTTTGTTTAACCTGTTTAACTCTCTAAATTTTTCTAACTGGGGATGGCTTAACAAACTTCATAGATCACACAACATATTGATCATGATTAAAAGACATCAGACATTTTTACAAGTTTTGCAAACAGTACGCTTATAGCTAATACTCGAATCAACACGATTCTTTAGTTTCGCATTAGACTTATTAGTCCTAGGATGGGCTTCTACTTTCTTCATGTCACTTTTAGTTGGCACGGTCCTATCAGTCATTGGATTGCTCCTAAGCTTTGACCCGCTAGCTGCAGTGACACCTTTTACTCCGGTAGAGGGAATCCCAGGTTCATTAGTCTTAAGCATTTTCTGTTGCTCAACATGTGCTTGTGTGTTATGAGTTAAAGTTTCACATGGTTCCACAAAAGTAACTTGCTTTTTCCTAATAAAAAGGGTAGAGGCATGCTGTTTATGTCGTGGAGTAAAGTCTTTGGGACAAGTGCCAATCACATATTCTACCAATTCCTGAGAGTGTTTTGTGTAAAGGCAAGCAGATGCAAGTGATCTATCTAGAGGTCTTTCAACCTTAGCTTCCTCTACAATTTTGCGGAGGGTTTCTATACTCTCCTTAAGGTGTTTGAGATAATCTAGATGCACTTCCCTATTGTTCTTATTGCAAGGGGGAATTGGTTCAACATCTATAGCATACCTACCAGGAGCAAGCACTTTAGGTTTACCAGCAGGTATAGTGACATATTTTGAGTTATCTTTTATCTAAGCCTTTAGGTTTTCAGTTTCGGTTAACAAAGAATTGGTCTTGTCAATAGTTTAGCACGCGTTATTTTGATTGAGTCATACAACTCCTTGTAATGTTGCTTAACCTTTTCATTTTTTTGCCAGAAAGCGCTCATTGAGATCGTAAAGGGTATTGACTTTTGCCTTTTAGTCTTTGTTCTGAGAATCTAAGGCCTGAAGGTCAAGAATGGGCTCAGCATCACTATGTTTCTTTGTCAATCGAGAAATTTTCTCTTTCAATTCTCTAATCGTATTGCCTCTGCTTTGAACCTGTTCTTTAAGTTGCCCGATTACAAAATCTGAATCAAATGTAGGAGCATCCAAAGATGTCACTGATTTTTTGTTTCCAACGCGTTCTTTAAGATGTTGATACTTTTAATGAAAATTGAAGTGATCCACCTCAAGTTTGGAAAAATGTTTTATCATGACATCGTGATAATCATTTTGAATCTTGTTTTTCAGATTAGAATTTTCATATTTAAGTTCGGCAATACGTTTTTGAGCGGTAGTGAAAGCATCATGCATGTCAGAGAATCTAGATACAGTGAGCATAGAATCAATTGCAGTATAAAACACGTCTTTGTACAAGCAGTCAGCTATTAAATTCTCATTTGGGATGAGAAGGTTTTTTCGTTCAATCTCATCACTCTTTAATTTAATCGCATTCTGGTCCACCTCAGCTTCTAAATTTTCAAAAACTACTTTCATTGCCCTAACTTCAGTAACAAGTGATTTTTGAACTTCGTCAAAGTGTTCTTTAAGTAGCTTGAAAAATGGAATGACTTCCGTTAAATAACATCATTTAGTTTGTTCAAAACCCCTTTCCCCTTCAGTTATGCCCGTTGGTGTAATCTGTTTCTTACAAGTTTTCTCAAAGTCCAAAAAAAGTTGAGTAATTACGTATAAACCGATATTTACTTGACTTGTAGTTGGAAGTGTTCTGGGGACCAGATGGACAGGCATATTGGGGGGATACACTATCGCAGGTGGTAGAACGAGTAGGGGTGAAGTTTTAGCTTTAAGGTCGTCGGCCTTCTTTTCATTAATTTATATAGACCAAAAAACTTGTTTTGGGGTTAGTTGGATCTATGGAGTGAAATTTTCCATAAAGTTTTCTTTGGAATTGTTAGAAGGTATAATTTTAACCCTATTTTCCACACACACAGAGTCATTCATTTTCTCATTCATTCTAATTCTTGTAGTCTTAGCTAATTCAAGGTCTTCCTCAGATGATGAAACAATTGCAGGGACATGATGGGGCTTTAGAAGTTCATCACCATCATAAAGTGCCGGTTGAGCTTTTTTGGCCTTTCTGAGGTAAAACGGGTTCTAGACACCTATGGCCGTTTCAGCATCTTGGTCATATAACCTTTTAGGTTTTAGCATCATATGAACAGTTTGAATGGATTGATCTTGTGAGTATTATTCTCGATTTTATCTTTTAATTTTTTAAGATTTGAAAAATCAGTTAGGAATTGGGTTTCATTTTGTTTAAACTCCTGTTGTAAAGCAGTTATAGTTTCTTCAATTATCTTGTTCCTCTTAATAGTTGAATTAAGTTGTAACTTAACAGAATGAAGCTCCTTTTTAAGATTTTCTTCCTTTTTATTACGATCTTGAATAAGTATACTCATTTGTTCCTCCATTTTTTGTTTACGTAGCGTCAGATCAAACTTAGCACGTTGTTCATAAATAGAAACTTGTTCCTTATAGATATTCAGTTCAGTGACTAAAGGGTCACGAGGAATGTATGCATCATTATCATGCAACACATATGCATCATTTGAAACATAAGATTCACTACTTGGTACAAAAGAAACGTCATTGACCGACAAATATTGTTCATATGGAATAACATTACTATTACCCATATGATCACTAGTGGATTTAATAATATTTTTCTGTTGTACTTCGTTATGAATCTCATGTTCGTCCTGATTATTATCACAAGGATCAATAGCAATTTCTAGATCATGTACCTCAGATAAGATTGATGCATTAGATGGATCGGCTTGCATATTTGTTGGCCTAGCTGATGACAAATTGGCCATGAATATGGATTGAGCAGTGGGTTCATCATCAACATCTGAGTCGAAAGCATCACATTCATCTGCCTGGAAAATGTTGTCATCATTCAGTGCTAAGTCTCTGACTGGTTGATCATCCACATCTGCATCAAAATTGTTAGTTTGTTCACCAGCCAAAAAGAGCAGCTCTTCTTCATCAAGCGTTGCACCATTCTCTTGAGCTTGCATTAGTAGCATCTTGTCCTTGAAATAGTCAGAATTTTGCGGACGCTTTGGCTGAGTGCAATTCCTTGCAATGTGTCCAATCCCATTACAGTTAAAACACTTGATTTTTTTTCCTTGACATGCATTAGCATTCCCAGCTCTATTCTATGCTCCCTCATTGCCCGCTGCACCATTTCCCTGAGCAAAGTTCCTTTGATTCTGATTCTGTCTCCCTTGAACATTTTGAACCATGACCCGACCATCTTGAATTGTTGCATGATTGCGGGTGTTAGAGGAGGTTCGAAGTTGGTTGTTTGTCTAAGGGAGAGTTGTTCTAAATGATTGGGCAAGGAGTGCAACTTGTTTAGTGAGAGTGTCTAGGATTTCGTCAGTTTGGGTGTAGCCAGAGTCAAGTTGTGATATTTTAGCAAAGTGTGGGTACTGAAGAGATTGGACATGTGGTGACTGAAGAGGTGCTGAGGATGGTGGGTATTGATGAGAGTGAACCTGTGATGATTGGACATAAGGTTGAACACTTGAGACAAATGCAAGTTGATCAGTAGTAGTTGGAGTGATTCTTTTAATAATCAGGTGATCTTGTGCGGCATGCTTCTCATGTTGTTTCAAGTATGCATACAGTTGTTTATGGTTTGTCTCTTTCAACCCTTTGTAAGTTTAACTGCCGTTACAAACTTATCCCATTCAGGTGACATGTTGTTCACAAACTTGGAGTTTAATTGAATGTTAGGCATTGTCATTATGATATTCCTCATGTCATTGACAAGCTTGTGGAACCAGACATAGTACTCATTGATTTTTTCACCCGGAAGCATCTTGAAACGTTCAAATTCATCATACAGCTAAGATTCTCTGTCTTCTTTGGTTCAGATCCCGCAAGAAGCATTTTGACATTGTCTCAAATCGCTTTTGCTTCAATGTTGTGATTGATGAGCTTGTAGATGTCTTTAGGTAATCCTTGAAGCACAATATTGGTGGCACGGACATCGGCATCAAATCGTTTCTTCTCATTGTCATTAAGATCATCATAAGTCCGAGGCCTTTCTGGTCCAAGAAGAACACCTCCTTCAGGAGTGGTTCCAAGTGTGTCCCTGGTGGTTCCAAGCTCAAATAGACCATGATCAATTGACTAAAGAATGTACATGCCATTTTCCTTTCCTCTACAATATAGTCGGATTCGTTGTGACCATGAGTCGTAATCAGTCCTATCGAGCATAGGAGGGTGAGTATCGGAACCGGCCGCTTGAATATCATCGGAATTACTAGACATGATTGATTACTTGTATTATTATAAGCTTTGGATCGTTACAATGATTAGTGATTGTATGTTAAAAGTGGTGATTGAATGTTTAATTTGGTGAAATGTTGTTCAAGTTTGTTAAGATTACAGGTTGAAATTTTTCGAGTTGCAAATTTAGTCTAAAAGTCCAAATGTCCAAAAGTTAACAACTCGCTGCCCTGTAACTCGCTGGAAGAATCTTGACAACTCGCTATCAAGAAAAACAAATGGACAGAGTTCCTGTTCATAAGTCTTTGGAGAATTGTCTTCAAATAACCTGTAACTCGCTGGATGCAACTCGCTATGAAGCTGTGACAACTCGCTAGCTAGAAAGCAAATGGGCAGAGTTCCTGTTCACAAGTCGCTGGAAAATCGTCTTCAAATAACCTGTAACTCACTGGATGCAACTCGCTATGAATAAGCTGTGACAACTCGCTAGCAAGAAAGCAAATGGGCAAAGTTCCTGTTCACATGTCGCTAGAAAGTTGTCTTCAAATAACCTGTAACTCCCTAACACCAACTCGCCACCTGCAAGAAAAGTTAACTCGCTGACCTAAGTCGCTACCTACACAAAAAGACAAGTCGCTGACACAGTACGACCTGACACCCTGTGTACTATGCTGACAACTCGCCAATACAGTACCCCAACTCGCTACAAAGATCTTCAAACAGTGGCTTAACTCGTTGGGTAGAAAAACTTGTTTTTTCACCTGAAAACGCCTAAAAATCACCCTTTTGAATGTTTTTGCTTGGTTTCTTTTGCACAACTAAGTATTAGAAAGCTAAAAACATGAACTTTAACATCACAAATGTCAAGATCAAAGAAAACTAAGAACAAGACTAAAAAACCAACTTTTGATCTAAAGTAACCAAGAAAACGCACACACAATCTAGCTAATCATCCCATAGGCTCTGATACCAATTGTACGATATTGGATATCATAACACAAAGGTAGGATTAGGGGTTGGCCGAATTATAAAGAGAAAGGAAAGATTTCTAGTGAGAGAAAAACCTTTAGTGTGTATTTGATAAAATAAATAACCAACATCTTCCCATGGCTGGAAAGAGGCTTATATAGTAAGTTACATGCCCTAGAAAATGGGCTATGGTGTGGGCTTACATGTGGGTAAAGACCTGGCCCAACACCCTAAGTCATACGCTTATATTATAACTACGAGCTACGCTATTCTAGACAATACACAGGGTGGCCGAGTCTTTTACATGAACCTAACAGGGAACAACGTGGTACCTCTTCGATCCGACACCATCCGGTTGGTGCAAAACAGATGCTCATTCCACTGACTTTGGTCCAAGGATCCAAATCAACACCTTAAGGATTTTTTTAAAACTTGTGGACTCACTTGACCTTGACGGTGCAAATAGGGAAAGAATGTGCCTGCATTTATTTCAATTTTCCCTTCGAGATCAAGCTAGCAATTGGCTGGAACGTTTTCTAGCAGGATCCATCACCACATGGGAGGATCTTACTACTCGTTTCTGTTAATACAAATAATGTCTAAAAACGTTATTTATATTTTTTGACCTCTCAACGTTTTGATAATAACAAAATGTAAAAACGTTTACAAATTATTAAATGTAAAATTCCATTTCTAAGATTAGTGATCACTTAAGGTATGGATAAACAAAATCATTAAGCATGATTAGTGATCAAGAAAATATTTTTCTCTTAACCCTCACTTTTATTGTACAAAAGTATTTTTACAAAAATACATATACAAAATAATTTCTAATTAAAAGAAAAGTTTTATTAAAAACTTAAAATATGGAATTCAAAATTTCCTCCCAAAATAGAAGGTTCCATAGTAGATACAACATTCACCACAAAAAGACAAAAACAGGAGCGGAGTCTACTGGGCGGCCCCCTTATAGGCTTGCGGCCCCTTTATATATATGGGACCACCGGGACCGCCCCCAGTTACCGTTAGGAATTCCTGTCTATAAATACTGCTCTATTCCTAGCAGAAAAATAAACCTCTTTGCACGAATTTTCTCACACTTCTTTCTCTCTCTAAAAACCTTCTTTCTCTCACTAAATATCTTGATCACTAACATCTCTTGATCTTGTTTCAAGTGATCTAATCTTATCTTCTTCATCTCATCTCTCCTCTCTATCAAGTGGAAGAGAAGAACACTCATATTCATCAAGAAATGAAGTGTTGATTAGTGATCTCTTCTCTCTTCTTCTAAGTACCAAATCTCTATTGTATTTATCTTATGTATTTGTGTGTTTCGGATATTGTGTAGATCTTATGAGTGTGTATATCTTGTGAAGTGGTAGATTGGTTCTAGCTAAGATTAGGACTCGACATTTAGCAAAGTGTCAGAAAATAACGTAAGCGACGTGTAAACGGTTTTCTCTACCTAAAGGGAGCTTGTTGA
Organism: Tanacetum coccineum; assembly: GCA_026074375.1. Classification (NCBI taxonomy): domain Eukaryota; kingdom Viridiplantae; phylum Streptophyta; class Magnoliopsida; order Asterales; family Asteraceae; genus Tanacetum; species Tanacetum coccineum. The sequence continues at coordinate 35,148 of BQNB010032392.1, read as the reverse complement.
CATAATGAAATCTTGAGTAGGATACTCGAGGAGTGGAGTAGGGAGAAGAGGTGCTTCATAGCCGAACCACTATAAAATCTTGGCGTCTTGGTTTGATTGTTCATTTCCTTATCTCTTTACATTATTATCATTGTTATTTAGCCTTAGTTTTGTTATTGTTTGTTCATATTGTGGATTGGTTAAACATATAACTCGAATCTAAACATTTTTAAAGCAAACTTTTGAAAAGTAAAACGAACTTGTAAACTATTCAACCCCCCCTTCTAGTTTCCACAATTGGTATCAGAGCCAGGTTCACTCAAGATTTTTAAAATATATTGTATTTTAATGCTTAGATCGATCTATGGATTTTGACAAATATCTAGAAGGGCAATCCATGCAAAGACTACTACTTTTTGAAAGCGATAGTTTCATTTATTAGAAAAATAGATTCGAGACATATGTTAAATCAAAAGATCTAGATCTTTGGCATGTTATTACCGATGGTGATTTTCAACCTATTGTACAAAACCCAGAAACCTAATTAGATGAGGTTATCCCTTTTGATAAACAAATCGATGACCTTAAAAGAAGGCTTGCCAAAAATAATGAAGCAAAAATGGTTATTTATAATGCTTTGCCAAGAAAAGAATATGAAAGAATTTTCATGTGTAATACGGCAAAAGAAATTTGGAAAACTTTGTTAATCACCCATCAAGATAATAGTCAAGTCAAAGATAATAAGATCGACCTTTTGGTTCAACAATATGAACAATTCGTCATTTCCGAAGACGAATCTGTAGATAGTGCTTTTGCTAGATTTAAAATGATTATCACTAGTCTTAAAGCTCTTGATGAAGGTTATTCTAGCAAGAACTATGTTATGAAGTTTCTTAGGGCTCTACATCCTAAATAGAGAGCAAAGGTCATGGCAATTGAAGAGTCGAAAGACTTAAGATCACTATATCTTGATGAGCTCATTGGAAACCTCAAAGTCCATGAGATGATCATCAAGAAAGATTCCGAAATAGTCAAAGCTAAAGGAGAAAGGAGATCTCTAGCTTTAAAGGCTAAAAATGAATCTAGTGATGAGGAGTGTTCGACTTCTAGAAGTGAAGATGAAGAGTACGCCATAGTGGTAAGAGATTTCAAGAAATTCTTCAAAAGAAGAGGTAGATTTGTTAGACAACCAAGGAACGATAAAAAGACCTTTCAAAGAAGTCGAGACGATAAAAACGGCAAGAGTGAAAGGAAGTGTTTTCAATGCGGAGATCCAAATCATCTTATTGGAGAATGTCCAAAACTACCGAGAAACAAGAACCAAAGAACATTTGTTGGAGGTTCTTGGAGTGATAGCGGTGAAGAAGATGATGAGAAGATCAAAGACGAAACGTGTCTCGTAGCTCATGCACCAAATGAGGTATGTTCCGATTCCTCTTACTATAGTGATGAAAACTCATCAATTGATGATTTAGTGTTAGATAACAAATATGATCAATTATGCAAAATTAGTCTAAAGATAATCACTAAGAACAAAAGATTAAAAGCTACTAGAAATAGTCTAGAAAACGAGCTTAGAAAATTAAAAGATAAATTGTCTACACTCGAGAAAAACAAGGAAGTTGATCTCGAATGTGTAAAACGTCATACGCTTAAAATTGAGAATGAAAAACTCAAAGAAGAATCCATTAGATTAAATAAATTTGAAAAGATCACACATTGCTTAAATAAAATATTATGTAATCAAAAACCCTTCGGTGATAAATTAGGTTTAGGGTTTAATTCATTTGAAGCATCATCTAGTGGAACTGTAACACCCCCAAATTGGGTCGCAGCGGAATAAGGATCTCCGGGGCATGCTACTTCATAGATCAATAACACAAGATATATATAGAACGACCAAAAAGTCGTTTTAAAACTGATACATTAGATTTAACAAATATTTGATACAAATAGCCCGAAGCTTTAACTTGTTCCTTATTATTATTACAAAGATACTGGTTCACAACACATGAGTTTCCCAAAACATAATACAACCATATCTTTAGCATGACATCCCAAAACAAAATCACCAATGTATCCTTGGCACCTTATGCTTACTGATCTCCTATAATAATTATTCTCGTCCTAAAACACCGCAACCAAAAAGACATGTTGGTCGACAAAACCAACCTCATGGATTTCTCGTAAGTTGGAATAACTTTCCACGTCAAAGTTACATACCATGGGAAATGTGTCTTCCGTTATCACATCCCAACAATTTCATCAAAGGCAAGGGTCGTTTGGCACTAACAACTTTGGAACCATGAGATATTGGGGACAAATGTTTGAGTTACTTTCTTATATAAAATAGGATATGCCTTGGAGTCGACTTTGGATCCCGCGCAATGGATCATAGGATAGTGGATACTCCTAACATTATTGACGGCAACCGAAAGCTCTTCTCACTTACAAGGCTCTATACAATGGTTGGTACTGTATTTTTGGTAGTCATCTCTTCGCGGTAAACTTTCATTGGCAAAGGTACGAGTTCTAATTGGACTCTCCTCAAAATAGATAATGTGTAAGATCCTGTTGATAATTTGGATTTTAAATTGCTAAGTATAGGACAAATATGTGATAATAAGTGTAGAGTAACTTTTTCTGAACATGATAGTGAAATCACTAAGGACGGTAAAGTCATAGGTAGAGGTATTAGGAAGAAAGGCTTGTATGTGATGAAATTAGGAAATAAGCCAAAAGGGCAAAATATGTCTTGCAACGATTGATGAAAACAACACATTGTGGCATAGGATATTAGGTCACACTAATATGCATCTCATTCAATCGTTAGCTTCTAAGGAGTTAGTTAGAAACTTACCCAAGCTTAAGTTTGATCAACATTTTTGTAATGCTTGCAAATTGAAAAAACAAGCTCACGTTAGTCAAAAAGCTAAGAACATAGGTTCTCAACGACTAGATGCTTAGAACTTCTTCACATGGATCTTTTTGGTCCATCCGCCGTACGAAGTTACGGAGGAAACCGCTACACCTTAGTCATAGTAGATGACTACTCTAGGTACACTTGGACTAGATTTCTTAAGGATAAAACCGAAGCTTTCGATCAATTCAAAATATTTAGTAAGAAAATCTAAAACCAATTAGGATGTACAATAGTGTCAATAAGAACCGACCACGGTAGAGAATTTGATAATGAAGTGCAATTTGGAGAGTTTTGTAATGCCAATGGTATTACTCATAACTTCTCGGCTCCACGCACTCCTTAATCAAATGGCGTGGTTGAAAAGGAAAAATAAGACACTTCAGGAAATGAGTAGAACCATTTTGAACGAGCAATCGTTACCATAAAAGTTTTGGTGTAACGCCATAGATACTTCAACATACATTCTCACCCGAATCCTAATTAGAACCATCCTAGGAAAAACACCTTATGAACTCTTAAGAGGTAGGAAACCTACTCTTGACTATTTTAGAGTGTTTGGAAGCAAGTGCTTCATTTTAAACACAAAGACTTACCTTTCCAGTTTGCCAAAGTCATCGAAGGTGTCTTTTTAGGATACTCGCAAATAGTAACCTTATATCATTTCTTAATAAAACACACTAGGAAAATGAAAGAATCACTCAACGTAACATTTGATGAAACGCCTCCACCCTCTAAGACATCACCCTTTAGTAGATGATGACTTAGATGAAGAAGAAGTTATTAGGGAAATCGAAAAGAAAAACCTAGAAAATGTTGATGAGGATGAAACATTAGAGATTGACGAAATAGTCAATATTAAGGAATCTAGGAACCATCCCTTAGAAAATGTTATAGGAAAACTTAACCAAAGAACCCTTAGATCACAAGCCCAGAACAAATTTAACTTCTACTATTTTATATCAACTATAGAACCTAAGAATGTGAATGAAGCCTTAGGTGATGAAAGTTGGATAGTCACCATACAAGAAGAATTAAATCAATTCATTGCTAATGACATTTGGGAGTTAGTTCCACAACCTAAGAATATGACAATTATATGAACTAAGTGGGTGTTTAGGAATAAGTTAGACGAGAACGGTATTGTTTCTCGAAATAAGGCAAGGTTAGTTGCTTAAGGCTACAACCAACAAGAGAGCATCGATTATGATGAAACTTATGCCCCGGTTGCTAGACTTGAATCTATTAGGATATTATTAGCCTATGCTTATGCCTTAGATTTTAAATTAGTCCAAATGGATGTAAAAGTGCATTCCTGGAACGGTTTTATCAATGAGGACTTATACGTGGCACAACCTCCTGGATTTATTGATTTAAAATAAAACAAATCATGGTTTATAAATTAAAGAAAGCTTTATTATGGTCTTTAACATGTACCCAAAGCTTGGTATGTTAGATTAAAAAGCTTTTCTTATTAAACATGTATATAAAATAGGGAATGGTAGATAACACTCTTTTACTTAAGAGAAAAGTTCAAATCTCATCATTGTTCAAAATATATGTCGATGACGTTATATTCGTTGGAATTGTCAAGACATGTGTGGATGAATTTTCCAAAATCATGCATGATAGTTCGAGATTAGCATGATGGGTTAACTTACTTCTTCCTTGGAGTACAAACATTAAACAAATGGAAGAGATATTTTCTTTAATCAATCTATAGTATATTAAAGAAATGTAAGAAATATTTGGGTATAGAAGATTCCCTAAACAATGAAAACCTCACTCCTTCGATACTAAACTCCGAAAGATGAAGAGTGTGAGTCATGATAGGTATTTTATTATAACTTAACGGAAAGTTGGCTGATATCATGATTTGTGTCTGCCTTTGTGCCGCTTTCAGAGGCTCCAAAATTTCTTACCTGGAAGCGGTTACCGATCTTCCGATACATTAAGGCACTACGCATCTTAGGATTAGGTAATCTTAAGGGGACGGGCTAGAATACAGTAGTATATGCCGACTCTGATTTTTGCGGGAGATTATGCTAGACCGAAAGAGCACTAGCGGTATTTGTACGTTCGTGGGATGTTGTTTGAATTCTTGGTTCTTGAAGAAAACAAACCGCTCTTGCTATATCACTTCCGAAGCTATTAGTAAGCGACTAGAAAGGCATGTCACAAGCACTATGGATGATACAGCTCTAATCGACTACGACGTATGACTCAATGACGTTCCCATCAAGTGCGACAACAAAGGCGCGATTGACCTTAGCAAAAACCCGGTGCAACATTCTCATACCAAACACATCGAAATACGTCACCACTTTCTTCGCGATAATGTCCAGAAAGGACATATCTCAATCAAAAAAGTGCCATCTGTCAACACATCGCCGACTCCTTATAAACCCTTAAAACGGGGAATCGTTTAACTATCTATGTCTTGGTTTATGAATGATGGAACACATTCCATAAACCTTATGTGTCCGCTTCTCCTTCTTCTAGTTTCGATTCTAGTCTGTGTTCCACTCCGTGTCGTGACAACTTGAATACTTCATCCAAAGTACTTCAAGCATTTTTAATTCCCAAAATGCAAATTAAAATGTCACTCCTCTTTGTTAAATTTTCGTCAAACACTCAAATCAAAAACCCTTTACTAAGGGTGGCCCCCATATAGGCGGCCCCCAATATATTTGGGACCGCCAGGAGATATAGGACCGCCATTAGTAGACCATAATATGAAACACTTAAACAAAATTTTTCAAAACACAAAAACAAACACTCCTTTATCTGCTGCCATTGACGAACACGGACAAAAACCCACCAAAACTCAAATCCAACCATTAAAACATCATTGAAGGATCAAATCAACATAATAATCATCTAACTCACAAGATCATCAATTGTAAGTCATTTAATCTATTTTCTTTCAATTTAAGTCTATGGGTTCTTGGATGAACACAAAAATTGAAATTGGGGATTTTTGATTTTTCTTTCAATTTTGTATAATTAAGACTACTAGGATACAATGTATAAATAATATGCTTCCGTAGACATAGGATTTGCATACATTTGTAGATTTAAACGAAAAAATTGATTTTAACCAAAACCTAATTTTTTTTTCAAATCACTCACGTTAGGAATACAATAAAATTGTTGTTATGCATTGTCAATACGACCTAAAAACGTTTTCAAACACATGCATAATGATCTCATAAACAAATTATCATAGGATACATTATTCATATGTATTTCTCGACTTGTTTGGTTGAGCAAATTAAACTCAGGAGCGTTTGGGTTAACTCTTAGGATTTTATATTTAGGTAGAGTTAATCGTTACTCCATATTTGTTACATTTAGGCACACACTGGAAACATTGCTCATGACAAATTACATGTGAAAAAGTAATAAAATGTGATTTCATTCTCTTCTAGGAAATCATGCCTCGTAAATCTTCTGAAGATTACAAAAATACGAGACACTGTATCCCTATAATGTCACATGAATTTCGTTCTCCAATAAAAGAAAAACTAAGAAACCTTGATGAACATTACATTCACGAGGGTCGGGTGGTTTTTTGATAACTTTACGGATCTAAACTATGTTCGGTCTTTGTTTCATTTTGTCGAGTTTGAGTATCTTTTTGAAATCAATGAACAAGTATGTACTCATTTTATTCTCAAGTTTTATAGTCAATATCATTTAAGTTATTCCAACGAAGGTTAAATGTTTGTCGAATTTGTCATTCAAAATCAACTCTTCTCCTACTCTCTTGAAAATTTTGCTCAAATTCTTGACGTTCCCTATGAAGGAGCGTGTGTCTTTACCGATAGGTGGAGACTTGATGAGTTGGCATATGGTATCCCTTCAAAACACTTGTGTCCGTAGTAAAACAATCATGTCTAAAATTCACGGTTTCAAATATAGGTATTCACGATCTCAAATCATGTAGTAAACAAATCAAGCTTTAGTAAAAATAACCATGTAATGCTTACGTATAGAAATCAATAAGTTTATGTAGTAAAACGAGCACGTATTCTCACCCCGAAAACAGTTTAAGAAAACCATTAAAAGAGAAAAGGTGGGGCTATGAACTCACAAAGTATTGAAAGGTAATTGTACTGTAGTAAAATATATGAGTTTGTAAAAGAGCATGTATTCCCCTCGCGGATTTATAAAACATTAAAAAGATTGAAATGCGAGACTATGAACTCACTTTGAGTGAATGAATGAAAACGCGTCATGAAATATCTGAAAGCAATCCTAAGTAGATATCGGTCGTATAAGTACTAAGTACTAATAACATATATAATTCTATATAGTTACATCACCATCTAATTGTGTTTGTGAAATAATGTTTAAATCGCATTTGATAAATAATAATCATGTATTTGAACTCGTATAATCGCGTAACTAGTTTAATCGCCTTTGTAAAATAACATTTATAAAGTTTAAAACAAGTATAAATATTATTTAAGTGATTCCAAAATATTTCGCAAAAATTTATAAAAAAAATGAACCAACACTATTCATCTCAGGAAATAGTGCACAAGTTATAAAGTAGTGTGTAACTTTCTCGTTTTAAGCCCGGTTCTTACGTTTCTTATGTCCATGCTTTCGTACTAAGACGACGTATTAAAATATGACATTTTTGTATTTCATTTCCTCTGATGAACAGTGACTTTTACAAAATTTATTTTATAAACCCGGTATTAACATAAAATGTATATTTGTCGTAACTTTTTCGTTATAAATCGGTTTTTCGGGTTTCTTACCTTTTTGGAATCATCATGAGACGTACTATTTTATAAAAATATCAAACCCGCTGTTTGGAAATCAAACCAAAACTGTCCCTTATTAATGAATATGTTTATTTATATAACTTTATTTTTATTTACTTTTCAACTTAATAAATAATCACTAGTATTTCACAAGACATTATACCAAATGTCTTACATATTAGGATGTCCATTAGTCCATAGTTTGTCCAAGTGTCTAATATAATAAGTCCTTAACAATGCTTTTAAATCACAACTTTCTTAAGTGAACTTTTATTTACTTACTTTTTATACTTAAATCAACTTGGTATAATACTTATAATCCCATTATAACATGATATTTACAACTATATAACATGTGTAAAAGTCCATAAAACCATGATCACAAGTGTAAGTTCATTTTTCATGATTAAAGTTTCCTAATGGTGATTTTTCTATATAGAACATATACATACATAAAATGATAAATGAAATGATTAGGGTTCTAGATAACCTTAGTATGATGATGAGGAATATGATCTAAACCCTTGTTTAGATTTTTAACCCAAGCTTGCAAATCTTAGAAACCCTAGATTAGTTTGAAAAACCTAATCTTTCCTTTTCTTGCTTAATCCTTTTAAAGACTTAATCAAGCCTTTAAAACACCTTGAGGTATCTTAGATATAGTGTATGATTACTTGTAAATGTGGTAGAAAAAGATTGTATGGTTTGTTCTTGGGTTTTATTTTGGGACGTGGGTATGTAAGCCAAAAAGAGAGAAAGAGATGGTTTTTGATAAGTGTATTTGCAATGTGTGTTATTACCTTTACTAGTGCAAGACTTATAAGTATCAAGTGATAGTCAAGGCTAGTCAAATGGTCATAGAAAGTCATGAAACATTTTGAGGGTCTTAAGGAAGATGGTTGGTCAAGACTTACTAGTCCTAAGATGTACATATACTAGCTCATTAACACTTATGTCTTTATGTCCCCTAATGAGCATATCATCCCATGAAATTATGGAAGTGTTAGCTAGAAAATATCTTGGATAAATGGAAGTATACTTGCATAAAGTGAAAGTATTACTTTGAAAATGTAAGTTGTAGTTTATATATATAAAATGTATACTTGAGAAAAGAATGATCTAGCTTAGTTCCTTTATGAGAAATTCGCCCCAAGTGATAAATGTGGTTGAAGTTTTATAAAACTTTGATCATTGGAAATAAAAAAATGAGTATTCGTTGAAGCGTAGATTTATTTTGATGATTCCGGGAATGCTTAAATATATTTAATTGCGAAACGTAAACGTTTTACGCAACCAATAAAAATAAAATATAAAAATTTTATTATTACTTTCGTAAAAATAATATATTTCTTGCTTGACGAAAGCTTTAATTTGTTTGGTGCTCGTTTACGTTAATTGTTGATTTTTAATTTACGTGATTTTACTATATAATAAGAATTAAAAGTAAACGTGTACGAGAAAAAAAAATTAGTAAAATAGATGACGTCGTAAATGACCTGAAAATACGGAATGTTACAGTTACTACTGCTAGTGTATTAGTTACAACTGTTAGTATAAGTTAGTACTGTTAGGCATTTTGTTAGTACTGCTTATGAGATATGCATCAGTTGTTTATAGAAAAGATTATAAATACTTATAGAAAAGATTTTGAATACTTAGGAAAGTATTGTAAGCCGACTAGGGCTCCTTGGTGTATAAACGGAGGTCCTAAGGCATAGAGTTTGATATCTAATATCACAATATCACAAGAAAACAAATCACAATACCAAAAAGTTCTTAGTCGTATAATTCGTAGCTTCAAGGTTTTGTAACCCTAATACTGTAAGAGTATTCGTATTATTATCATTAATGATATTGGAGCTTGTTTGTTGAATTATATGTTCATTGTTTTACTTTTCCATTAATAATTCTTCTTAATATTAAAGATTAGATTCCGCATAATCTTTAATACATTCAAACACAATTTCTACTATAGTTGTGTTAGATTTATCTAATATTACTAAACCTTAAGCAAGCTTAAGGAATTCGATCTATTGAAGTGTGATCAACAAGAAACTTCTTCTTGTGGATGATGATGGGAAGACATTACCGAAGGTTTTTTCTATGGAAAACACGGAGAGTGATAATGAAGTGGAAGAGGTGTTCGATAAAAAACGTAACTTTTATGGAATCAACAAGATTAAAATGTGGTAGTGACAGTGGTTATGGTACCAATAGCTTGCGAGAACAATGGAAGAAACAAAACAGGATGATGATTATGACCCTTTTGATGATGATTTATATGATAGTCATGATATGTCTAATAACCTTTAGGCTATTTGTGATGAGTTTGATATCACGGTCTGTGGTCGAAAGAAGAAATAGATTCATTTTGATGTTTGTTGAGTCAATTGTAATCTAGTTATAGTAGTATCCACTTTCTAGTAGTTGTGCTTGTTATATTAGCTTCCGCTGAGATGTAGGATTCACCCACATCCATTGTACTTAAACATTTTTTGGAGTAATACATTTACCGGGGAAACCCTTTACCAAAAAAAGATGGAAAGGTCTAGGTATTACATTGAAACTAAGGTTAAAGATATTCGAGGACGAGTATCATAATTTCGAGAACAAGGCGGATGATACAAAACAAAGGGTGTTGGTGAACATTAGAAACGTAATAACAATATTAATTTTATGGACCAACGATAACAATATTTATTGTATGGAAGTTGGGTCTACATGTAAAGAGGTACAAGAATTTCATAACAGTATGAGTAACGACACATCTTTTCACAAAATTATACTCACTCAATGTCTTGACAAGTGTAGCGATCATATCAGATTGCATCATAATATCTTTTCATTGTTTCTTACCTTACACATTTGGTTGCTAAGTCATTGTATAGATATAATTTTGTAAACCTTTTTTGGATCTAACATTTCTTTAATAATATTTGTGTAAGCTGGGGGAAAGGAGGTGGATTGTGAGCTAGAGGTGGACAAGTTAATGGGTCATGCGAGCACACTCTCGACAATCATTCAATAAAACATGATGGGCATGTGGAGACATAAGGTGGACGAGCTAATAATGAGAAATTAGTTTTATTAGTCAAGGAAATAAACATAATAAATATGAGAGTTTTGTTACAGTAAACGATAATTGTGTTGGTGATCAGGGCATGTCATCGGTAAGAAAAGAAAAAAGAGCAGTGTCGCCTTCTAGTTTAGTCGGGAATGGGGTGACTGGTCGCATAAAAAGATGAAACCATTCAACGACTAAGTCCTTAAAGGTGTAGTGTTCGAGATGGGGTTGAATCAGGGAAAGAAGAACAAAGAGAATATAAACAGTTAAAAAAAGGTTGGTAGAAGAAGTGAAACTAAAGCCATGGAGGTAGTGAGGCAAATCGAGGTGGTTGGTTTAGGAGAAAATAAAAATTGATTTAGGATATTTACATGGATTTTCATGATATATAGGGGGAGTAAAGTGTGATATTTCACCCCACACCAAATCCCTAACCCTCTCCCCTGGCGATCTCCTAGGCGATTATCTCTAAACCTTCGATCGTCTTTTTCTTTTAATTGTCCTCAGATCTTGTAACTCGTGAGTTTTAACTTCTTAATTGTTTGTTTTAACTTGTGCTTTATATTGATTTGAATCAGTTTTAAGGAATTGCGATTGGTTTTAGGGTTTTCTTAAATCATTTTTTTAGGGTTTCGTTTTTACTGATCATTAGGGTTCGATTGTTAATTTTATTCAGCATAGTGATCTTTAGGTTTTCGATTTTTGTGTTTGGTGTGTTCTTGCGATTTGTTTAATGTTCTTCACTCAAGCCTTAGATCATCTAGGGTTTCTCGTTAATTGAAGATTGGCGTTTGTCTTTTGGTCTGTGAATTATTATTGGTTTTTTGGGTTGGTTTGTGTGGAGTGGTAAGAGTAGGATATGGAACGTGGTTTTCTAAGTCAAAAAGGGAGTGAGAGAGGGAGAGGTGTAAAGGAGAAGGATCTTAATAGGAATAAAAAGATTACCTCTTCAGGTATTGGTATGTTTACAGATTCTGAAGATACTACGAATGATGATTCTCCAACTGGTGTTGCATCTGTTGTTCGAAAAGGCGTAACACCATCTGTGGTTGACATGACGGTTGAGATGGCAAAGCAAAACTCTTTGGATGATACTACTGTTCTGGGATCTTTTCCACCATTATCTACGTCGATTTCTACTACGGCTGGTAATGCCCCTGGTAAGTCTTCGTATGCTAATATAACTAGTAAACAAAGTGGGAAAAAAGTGAATGTTCGTACTTTGTTTACACCCGGGGGTAATAGGATTGATGTGGTTGTTTCGGTGGATTCTATTCGGGCTATTAGTAAACGCTTTGCTAATACAGCTTATGGTTTTTTCTTGGGGAAGAAGGTAGGATACCCTGTTGTTGCTAACTATGTTAGGAACACTTGGGTTAAATATAGTCTAGTTCGCTTAATGTTCAGCTCATCTACCGGGTTATTCTCCTTTTAATTTAGCTCCATGGACGGATTAGATGCTATGCTTGAGAATGGTCTATGGTTTATCCGGAATAACCCGCTTATCCTAAAGAAATGGCACCCGGATGAGAACCTATTGAAGGAAGATGTTAGTAATGTTCTAGTTTGGGTTAAACTCTATGGTGTACTTGTTATGGCCTTCAGCGAAGATGGCTTGAGTGCCATTTCTACTAAACTAGGTACTCCCTTAATGCTTGACTCTTATACATGTGATATGTGTATGCAATCTTGGGGTAGATCAAGCTATGCTAGAGTTATGGTTGAGCTTAAAGCCGATGTGGAGTTGAAAGATAACATTGTCGTGGTTATGCCTAAAATTACTAAGGAGGGTCATTAGACATGTAATGTACGTGTTGAGTATGAGTGGAAACCTCCTAGGTGTTCGTCCTGTAAAGTTTTTGGACAAGCTCATGAGGAATGTACAAAGAATACAGGTGTTGGTGAGAATAAGACAGTGAAGAAGCCTAGTCAAACTTCTCGAGGTGTTTCGGTTAGTCCAAAAATGAATTTTAAACCTCAAAAAGTATCGACCTGTTACCAAAAAGCCTAATGCTGGTTCTAGTGGTGATAAGAAGAAAGGTGTGGAACCTACTATTAAGGTTAGTAATTCTAATCCATTTGATGTCTTTAATTTGGTCGATAATGATGGGAAGTTTGGTACCATTGGGGGGGACGAATAATTTGGTTAATAATAAGGCTACTTTAAGTGGATCCTCTTTTATGAATATCAATAATGATAGGAAGTGTGCTAGTAATACTCCTATTGGTGCGAAAATCGATAAAATTAAACGACAAATTAGTGAAGGTAAACTTAGGCTGTTAGATAATGATAGAACCCGCTAATTCCTACGGGTATTGTGAAAAATGATAGTGAAGTGGAACTGGTATTTGATGAAACTACTAACTTAAGGACTCTAATGAGTGGTAAAGATGGAAATGATAAAGGTTATGGTACTAATAGCTTGTTGAAACAATGGAGAGATTCTTATCCGGATAATGATGATTATGACGTATATGATGATGATATGTATGAGAATCATGATTTGTTCAAGCATCTGCAGTCTATTTGTGATTATCTTGATATCACGGTCCGTGGCAGGAAGAAGAAATATATTTTTTGATGTTTGTTGAGTCCATTGTAATCTAGTCTTAGTAGTATCCTCATTTGGAGTAGTTGTGCTTGTTATGTTTGCTTCTATGCCTATGTAACGAGCTTAAATGTGGGACTCACCCACATCTGTTGTACTGAATCATTTTTTGGAGTAATATATTTATCGGGGAAACCCTTTACCCAAAAAAAGTATGATATTTCAGTTCAGATGTACAATGGAAGGATAAGTAGAAAGTAATAGATGCGCGATAAATATGGAAGAGGTTAAGGAAGTATAGGAGTTGATCGGAGTTTCGTGGGTTTTAGTCGGAGAAACGAAGAAAAATAGGTTGACAGAATATGAGAATTTAATGAGTGTATTACCGAAATGAGATTAGTAGAAGTTCTAATATGGGTTGAAGATTTGATAGAGTTAGTAACTATGGCGTGAAATTTAGTAAATTTAGTAAAATGCTTCGGTTCTTATTGAATGAGGAGTTTGGTAAAATATAAGGTAACTTATCGGTCAGTGCTTTAGATTGTAAGTTATCGTATCATTGCCCGATTGTGCTGAAAGACGTAGATTTGGATTATGGTCCAAAACAATTATTAATTTTCAACATATGGATGGAGGAGCTGGATTTTCAACATGTCGTGGAGGAGGCGTGGAAAAAAGAGGTGAGGGGTTTTCGGCCAGATAGTATATTACGGGATAGATTGAAAAATGTCATGGTGTGTCTTAGGGCGTAGAGTAAAGATAGGTTCGGACGTCATAATGAGAAGATTTAATTACAAAAAATGAAGTAATGAGATGGGAAGAAACGGAAAAGAGAACGTCGAGCGAGGTGGAGAGAGTAACGTGGCTAGATACAAGGAAACGATGGGAGGAAAAAGAGAATGATACGGCAATATGCTTTGGCAAAAAGCTAGAGTAAAGCGGGATGTGGAAGGAGATGAAAATTCGAATTTTTTATTCGTACGTTAAGAGGGGGAATAATAAGTGTAACTTAAGAGGGCTTATGTTTAAAGGGGTGTGGTGTGAGGAGTCGAGTCTAAGTAAATCAAAGATAGCTAGACATTACAAATCCTACTTCTATGAAGGTAGAGTATTACGTCCAGTTTTCTACTGTAATAGAGTTGATAAGATAACGGTGAAGGAGGATAGCTACATTGAGAAATTGTTCAGCAAAAAAAAGGTATTGGAACCAATTAAGGGTTGTGTGAGGGGGGGGGGTGCTCTGGGGCTTATGGTTTTAACTTTAAGTTTAATAGATAGTTCTAGGAGATTATTAAACTGGATTTGATGAGGGCGGTCATGTGGTTTTGGGAAAAGATGGAGATATTAGGGCTAAATGGTGTAAATGGATGGATGTGTGTATTCGATTGGAGATTATGTCCATCCTTGTGAACAGATCACCTATGGAGAAATTTGGCCATGAGAGGTGGGTTAGACAACGTGACCCATTATCACTTTTTTATTCATTTTAGCGCCGGAAGGTTTAAATGCAATTGTTAGCGAAGCGGTGGAAAATGGGATTTTTAGAGGGGTTAAAGTAGTGTGAATGACGTCACAGTCTCTCATTTACAATACGAAGATGACACTATATTCTTTGGAGAATGGAATAAAGAGAACGCCAAATCTCTTATGTGTATTCTTAAGTGTTTCGAAGAGGTCTCTGGGATACGGGTGAATTACAATAAAAGTAAGTTATATGGTATCGAGTTTAATAAGGGGGGAATTGATGAATATGGCATACTGGATGGGTTGTGGTGTTCGGGAATTTCTATTCACTTCATTAGGATTACCGATTCATGAAAACATGGGAATGGTTAGCTCTTGGAATCTTGTAGTGGAAAAATTCAAGAGTCGGTTGGCCGATTGGAAAGCTAAAACGATGATGTTCAGGGAGCGTCTAACATTAGTTAAATCGGTTCTAGGTAGCTTGCCATTGTATTAAATCGGTTCTAGGTAGCTTGCCTTCGGGTGTGTTAAAAATCTTGAGAGAATTAGAAAAAAATTCTTTTGGGGAGGGAAACAAAATCTTTAGGTCAAATGGGATATGGTTCTAGCTTCACATGGGGTGGGGGTTTTAGATATTGGGTCGTTACAGGCAAAAATTTGTCATTATTAGGTAAGTGGTGGTGATTTAGGAAGGATGTGAAGTTTATGGGTTAAGGTAATAAAAACCATTCATGGTGGTAGTGGGGGTTAGATGAGTATAGGGAAATAGGTGGGGGAGGGGTGGAAGGGGTGTGCTTGGATATTGCGAGGCTGTGATAGAAGTTGGAAGGATTTGGGATAGAGTTTACGTCTACATGTTTGGGTGTGTTAGGGGATGGGAGGGATATTAAGTTTTGGGCGGATAGGTGGGTTGATGGGGAAAGACTTTGTGAAAGATTCCATTTTTATGGATATGGATTGATGTAGATATAGTTATTGGCCTAATCTCTCAAAAGAGTAATTGAAATCTATATATTTTCAAATCCTCAATATAGTCATAGAAATCTATTTAATATAAATTAAAACATGATTCTCGTCTACTAATCAATATAATCAATATAATTATGAATATATTAATAAGACTCTCAAGGTCATTTCATTTAGAGAGGTGTAAGGTGGGTAGTGTGATGGATAAAAGGGTGTGGGTGGATGGTGAGTGGTGTTGGGATTGGGAGATGAAAATTAGAGGTAGAGCTTGAGGATTTAGTTGGTGTTTTGCAAAAGGTTGTCGTTGCTAACTATTGCAGAGATAGATGGAAGCGGACGCTATTCGTGTGGAGAGCTTTAAATGGAAGACTTCCGGTTGGAGAGGAATTGGCTTAGATTCGATGCTGTGGCCAAGTGGCAACAATATGGTGGATTCATGTGCTCATTGCTTGGTCACGTGTGATCTTTGCAAGGAGTGTGTGGGATAAGGTCTTTAGTTAGTGGAAATTGGGGGGGGGGGGGGGGGGGTGTTAACGCTTTCTCCATTGATGAATTTTTATCATCATATGGAAACTTTAGTGTCCCTAATAATATTTCTCATGTTTGGCAAGCAGCCATTTGGATATCCGGTTACTACATTTGGAAAGAAAGAAATGCTCGAGTGTTCGCTAGAAAAGTTTCAAGTACTAATAAAGTTGTTCAATACATTCAACTAAAGAGCTACGAGTGGATAGTACGATGATCAAAGAAATACAAAGTGATAGATTGGAAACAATAGTTATTTGATCCAAAAAATATTGGGCTACATTAGTTTTTGTTTTATATGGTTCGTGTGTTCAGTAGGTGGATCAGGTCAATGAAATAAAATTCTGCAGTGTGCAGGTCTAATGTTTTTTGTGCTGTCTGTCAGTTTAACACAGGGTGGTCTGCAAGTATTTTGTATGTATGTGAAGTCTGCAAGTGAGGTTTTAAGCTTTCATGATAGGGTTGTGTTATTAAGATCCCATGACTCACATGTTTTGTACCTTCGTACAACTTGTACTCCCATTGGCTTTCGTGTTAATAGTACAATACAATTTTTTATCAGTTTATGTTCCGTACTTTTTGGCAATTTAATAGTTTTGACTTGTCAAACTTTATCTTTTTTGTTCCGCACCTTCCGTTTCATAGTTTTATAATAAAAACAAAACTATAAAAGTAAAAAAGTATAAAAAAATCATAAAAAAACTAACGGGTACGGGTACAAATGTGTTTTAAAAGTACCTGATGATATTAGTGTTTGTCTATTCTTGGCTGGTGTGTGTTTTGTGGTCTAGGTTCATGGAGGATTTATTGTTCTTGTGTCGGTCTGGTTACAATGTAGCATAAGGTGTATTGATTCAATTATTGAATGCTCACAAGTGGTATAAGCAATGTTTTGAAGCCCGGTTCGATTCGTTCGGTTGAACCGGTTCTGGTCGAAAAAAAAACGGAGTTCTTAAATTTAAATCGGGTTTCATATTTCGAAACCCGGTTTTAGACCCGCCGGGTTTGGAGTGACCCGGGTCAACCCGGTTCTCGAGACCCGGACGGGTTTCGGTTTTTCGTGTTTTTTACAAATAAAGCATGTTAATTGTATATATTTGGGACGTAATTTTATTTTTACATGTTATATTTGGTAATAAGTAGTTTTTATGCTCAATATATGGAAGACCGGTTGATTCGGTGGTCGAACCGGTTAAACCGGTAACCCGATGACTCGATCGGGTCGATTAGTGACCCGATTTTCAAAACATTGGGTATAAGTCATTGAGTTTAGTTTTGTCGTTTATGTAGAGGTAGAATATGTATTTGTTTGTTGTTCTAAACTACAAATTTTACTCGAGTTTATTCTTATAAAACTAGTGAAAGCCTAATCTTCTTCTATTGACTAGCTCACCAATACCGAGTCAAACCATATGTTATCCAATAGTCGTTTCATAGTAAATTGATTGGTCAAAATATGTGCTTGACTTAGATTCTAGAAAAGAACACTAATGAATTTTTTCTTTGTGGGAAAAGTAATACCAACATTAAACTACATGCTATTTATTAGTGGTTGACACGTAAAGCATAATTGTTAGTGTTCTATAAGTATTCAAAATGATGAAAATGATTACAATAACTTCATGACAAGAAAATATGGTTTCATCATAAATATGAAAATGTAATTTCACTAGAAATCTTAGAAAGCTTGACTTTTGAAATGTATAATGTGGGGGCGAGCAAGAGAAAATTCTTATTGATATAAATCGTTATTTCATGGTTTTATTGAAGTAAATAAAACCAATAAGAAAGTCTTTAACACGCATACATAAATATAGTGGTTTCTACTGCGCGCATAGCGGCGGCAATAAAAATTTTACTAACTCAACTTTTTACGTAATTTCTTACAGGTCTTTAAGTAATTTTCGTTTTTCACAAATGTATGTGTTCGTTGGGTTTCCGTAACTTTCACCGCCAACACCATATTAACATAATCATTCTCGCATGTAAAAGACAAACACTCTCTCCGAAAGTATATAGTTTTAACGTATCAAGTTTATATTTAATTTAGGTTAAAGTTGTAAAAAATATAAATCAACATAAAATAAACCTTTAAATAAAATAAAAAATTATAAAGATATATCAAAAATGGATTGTTGATTAAAGAGCATAAAAATTTTAATAAAATATAGTGAAAATTAGATCAAAATAAAAATGTAAATAGAGAAAAAGATATTTCATTTGAAAATAAAAGGTGATTTTTTTAATCATAAAGGTGAACATGTCACTTATGATGTGATTCCCAAAATAAAATGATTCTTATGGTCAAGATTTGCACCCTTATCTAATTTTTAATGGGTCCCACATTATAAACGCTTTATTATAGTAGTTATAGATTACATCAGCGATGTTCAATGGTGAAAATTCGTCTATATCTTCCTCTTTCCGTCGTCCTGTCCGTGGAGGTGAGGAGGCTCAGCAACTTGATCAGTTGTCGGTTACTCTTGATTCGGTATCTTTATCTAATATGGATGATCGATGGTATTGGGATTTAAATGGTGATGGGGTTTTCCTGGTTAAGGATGTTCGATCTTTGCTTGATGAGGTTTTTCTCCTTAACATCGGTGCTCGACTCGTTGGATCAAATGTATCCGATTTAAGGGTGAACGTTTTTGTGTGGGGAAAACTTTCTCTCGACCGTTTGTCCTACTTAGATCGAATTTGCTTAGTAGAATATATCTTGTTGTCTGTGTAGCTTGTCTCTTTTGTAATCACAGCTTGAAGACTCGTCTCACTGTATTTTTTTCATTTGGGTGTCCCAATTGCGAAGATGTTCAGAAAACTTGTTGGTAGATGGTGGTTTTTGGATGTTCAACCTTATGAATCATATGATGGTTGGCTCTCTTGGTTCAAATCTATACGATTTGGATCTAAGACGAAAGATGTGTTGGAAGGCGTCTTTTACGTTTCTTGGTGGAGCATTTGGTACTTCAGGAACCAACTCCTTTTTTTTTGATTCTTTTCCCAGAAGAATTGCTGATTTTTCGACGATATTATTTTACGCGATTTTAATTGGTGTGTTGGTTATTAGCTAGATAGTAGGTAAAGTTTTGAACTGGGTTAGTTGGACTACAATACCCTTATTTGATTCTAATGTAATTTTTCTAGCTTTCTTGCTAGTGGTTCTATATAAAGTTGCGTTCAATATATAAAAACAATTTGATTAATGGGCTAAGGCCATATAAAAAACTAATGTTACTTTTGAAATAGACTTATATTCCTAGTATACTTTAAAAGCTTTAGTAACATTTGTATACATTTAAATTTTAACAAAATGAATAATTTTCCCCCCAAAAAAAATGAGTTGACTAAATTGCCCTCGTTTTGGTCTTTAATATTCATCTCTTTTTTTTTACCGTGATTCCGTGACGGATATATTTAGACTACCGACTTTTAAATAAACATTTGTTGGTTTCGTCTTTTGTAATTCATTCACCCCCAACTCTTGTTGTATCAGGTTATTTTAGCAAAAAGTAAAACATTATTCAAAATCAATACACTCATTAATCTGTCATGATTCATGAAATTAACAAAAGTTTATGGCCAATATAACATGTATGAGACAAAACTAATAGCATCTGTCTATATGATATTAACATTTTGACCAAAAACCCAAATTAAAAAAATCCATTTGAGACTTTAGATAATATCCTTTAACTTATTGTAATCAAAATCATTTTACGAAGTCAGATACAATCAATCAATGGGCAGTGCAGTAGTGTGTTGTAGGAAAGTCACCTCATGCGGGTGACGGTTGGTTTTTGCAGCGGGTGGTGGTGATGGTCGGAACGAATCAGGTTTGAAGTTTGGTGTTGCATTAATGAGAAAGATGATAAAAGGTTGAGTAGATTTTCTCGGTGTGTTTCTATAATGGGAAAGTTATGAGTTATGGGATTTGAAGATGGTGGTGCAGCTTGTGTGTATCGGGACTTTTTGGAGCGATGGGTTTTTGATATGTGATTTTTAGTGAGAAAGATGAAGATTTAGGAACTAAAAGGGTTTTTGATATGCAGGGGTTTTTATCAGATCCGCGGGTTATTCGTATCCATATCTGAAATGTTTATATATGTTCACAGATTTCCAGGATCTATCTATTGTGTGTTCTATATTTGTGTTTTATGGCCGGGAAAATTGTCATGATGGTGGTTGGTACTGGAAAATATCATCGGAATATGGGTATGAATATGAGAAAAGATGAGAAGATTGATGAACAAAAAAACGCGCATTTTAGTCAAAATCATTGATAAAGTTATCCATTTTGTTTACGATTTGAATGATATACATTGTTATTGGACCCTTTTAAAGGATACTAGGAATTATCCGTATATTTCAAAAGTACATTGTTTTTTAGGCATTTGCCCTTTTGAAACTGTATGACATCATTTATTTGGATATAATGTAAAAAATATATACATAATCCCTGCCACTACAAAAAAAAGACTCATCCACATAATGTCAACCAACCCACTTTTTTTTGTTTTATCAATTCTATACACTAATTTTTTGTTCAAACTTTTAAAAATGTAAAATTTTATTGGTTTATTAGAACTTAATAATGTGTAAAAATTAGTTAAATTTACTTTTATGAAAAAAAACTATTAACCAACACATTATCAACATTTATAACCGTATAAAAAAACAAAGTTAAAATTTATAAATATTGAGAAATCTAATATATGTCCACGCTCATACGTGTACGATTCAATTATAACACCAAATTCTATCACACTGATAAGAAATAGGGTGTTGCAATTATTTTCCACACTTAAAGTGTGATTATTTTTTTAGTAACAAATCTATTAATGTAAACAAGTTTTACACATTTCTAAATGTAAGAAATTAGACTAATAAGATTTTACATATTTTTAAAAAATGTGAAAATAAAAGTGTGTAAGTTGGACAATTTTTCCGTATTTTCACACAATTCCAATTAATATCTCTACAAGCACGGCATGTTAAATTAATCAAACCTTTGCTAAAACATACAGTAATAAATAACTATCAAAACATACCAACGAAATGTAGAGTCATATTTTGGGTTATAATATATGTTATTCGTCCATATGGAAGTTTTATTGTAACATTTACCTAAGTGACTACCCTCTCCGTCTTAAATTTATAGTTCACATTTTCTTTATGGGATATCACAGTTTAATTGTACACTACTAAAAATAGATAGAGAAATTTGATCAAGTTTACCACATTACCCTTGTTTGAAATTATTATTACAAACTTTTTAAAAGACTTTAATCAATTAGTTAATGGTAAAACTGCCATTCTGCTAAAAAAAGAGAAAACAGTAATTTTTTTTAAACCGTGTGTTTTTTGTCGAGGGAAATAATTTTAGAACGGAAGGAGTAATAACGTCTACTTTTAGTACTAGTAGTATCTTCTATTTAATCCGTTGCCATTTCGTGCTCTCCAAATACAAAATCTTTGTTTAACCATTAAACGATGATGATGCCGCACATAAAACAATCCGAACACCTGAAAACCAACTTAGAAGCAATAAAACTAGCAACCAACAACTTTGCCGCTGAGAATTACATTGGAGAAGGAGGATTCGGAGAAGTGTACAAGGGAGAAATTGACCATTATGAAGGGCACATGATGGCCGCTTTCAAGCGTTTAAATCATGTATCTGGTTCTGGCCTTTCAAAATTATGTCCGCTGATAAAAAAATTTCAACTGTTTTCACTAACCCTGTAGGCACAAAGGGGTATTTGGATCCGGTCTATGCCTACGCTGGGGAATTAACGAAAGAATCTGATGATTTTTCTGTCAGAGTCGTATTGTTTGAGCTATTGTGTGGGAGGTCGTGTTTGGACGCCAAGAGCATAACCATTAGCCTTTTGTAGGTATGGTGAGGCAGGCCTACAAACGCAACGTAATAAAGGAACTTATTTATGGTAAAATAAAAGATGAAATACTTCCGAGTTCTTTAGAGATCTTCACTTCAATTGCTATTCAATGTTTGGAGATAGCCCCTAAAGAACGTCCGTTAGCGATCAAAATCTTGCGGGCACTAGAAACTGCACTACATGTTCAAGTAAGCTATATTTTTTATTTGCTAAAACGATGCATTTCTGATCGAATTTATTAATTATACTTGAAAATTTTCAGATTAAAGGCATTAAATTTGAAAGGCAGCATGTAGGAATACTGAATTTGAGACTCATTAAACAATGAAGCTCAAAAGCGTATTCAAGATGTTTTCTCCGAGTACCTACGAGGAATTAAGCCTAACCAAAGACGACGCATTCAATAAATCTAACATGGTAAAGCGCAAGGTGAATCCTGTATGGAATGTGTTAAAAATTAGGGTATGTGTGATAATTCTGGATTTCTTACTAGAATCGTGTTGAGTTCACTTTCCATATAAAGTATTTCGACCATATATATGCCTGGGTTGCACGAAATCTCTATCGGGATAAATTTAAAAGAGAAAACACTTTGTGTCTAGGCACAAGCTCACAAAGCAAGAACAATGGAGGAATTGTAAGTGTTTTTCGTTCTTATGTTTTGAGACCCATCTATCTGAACTTATGACATATATATAAGACAGTTTTGGTTGGTTTTGGGTGGTTAGAATCAGTTAAACTCAAACTCCTTTTAACCAACTGACATTATGGCACAAACTATTTAGTTACTGCGTAATGTCATAACAACTTTACTTGTTACGACATAACATTACCTGTTACGGCGTAATCCAACAAGCCTTTGATATTGACTTCATGTTACGATGTAACCAAACGTATAGGTTACGGCGTAATCATCCCCACCATGGTTTACGGCGTAACAACATATGTTACGGTGTAACACCTGCATTTTTGTCTTAGTAGATTTCATATTAGCTCAACGAGTGTGCACTCCACACTTTCCTAACTCGTATCCGAGCCTAAAATGAGATCTCATCGGTCTCTAATAAATCTCAATTACCTAAATGGCCGTTGATGACACTAAAATCACTAGAAATCCCCCCATTTTAGTGTAATCTTTGATTTACTAAAACATATATAATGATATATGCCATTATGTTATAGCAAACATAACAAAACAAACAAATGCATAAATGAAAATGTCTTCAATTGAATTTTCATCTTAGTATAATACACATTCCAAATATTCAAAAATCGGGGTGTCGTAATGATTGAACCCGTCAATCCATTTGAATACCTGGAGATACTATACACACTCGTTTCTACAACACTCTAATATTCGTTTAATAACTTGAGCCACTTATTACACACATGTGTCACAATCCATTAATTAACATATAGGATGCAGGAGCGCAATACTTTTTGAAGTGGCAAAACTTCATGTTCACATAGGTGGGTTTCTTAAGATAGTCATGCCTGCATTGCGCGCGAGAGAGAGACGCGCGAAAAGAACCATAAGAGAAAGTAAACTTTCACCTAACATCACTTGCAGGTCCTGTGCGCGCACGCGTGCCTCGGAAGATCAACACATGTGTTCCAATCTCTATGCTAAGACATTCCACGATTGAATTCAACCTTTTAACTTGTATTATAAAGGGAATTGGGTATCTCATAGGTAGTTCTATTTAAAAAGACTTTAATCACATTCCCTATCCTGACTTATTCATTAAGTCCCGAGCTAACCTTTGCCGTCAAGTGGTCTGCTAGATTCTGTTTGTGTGACCGACAAACATAATAGAAATCATCACCGTTCATGATTAACTCCTATAATCACAGCACTATGATCAACACCTAAGTGTCTTAGACTTCCATTATACATTTGACTAGAGATGCTTTAGCCAAAATAGTGGCATCAGCGAGAACACATCGATTAGAAATTCGGTGCTATTGGTATTCGGCCATATCGAATCTCATGTATTAAGTTTTCATACCATTCTGCTTCTTTACTAGCACAACCACGCGTGCCACTAACTCAATTCCGCGATAGTAGAACAGTATCATGATTGCACCTTGGAACCATGAAATGGCACTACCCCCCAAGTAGAACCACCTATCCACTAGTAAAGATGGCGCGAGCGTAGCAACATGATTTATTCCAGCAAGCATCTGAATTAACCATCTAACACAGAAGGGATAGTCCAACAGTAAGAATAAACGCCTATAATTCATATACCCTTTAAGTACTTGAAAACCCTATTATTGCTTGCCAAGTTCTACGAGGGTTACTAGGAAACTGCCCAATCTACTAATTACAAAAGCAATAATCAGGATCTAGAAACTAGTCATAGCATACACAACAGCCAATAAACTCTTGATATTCGAGCTGATCTACAGGTTTACCTGTATTTTGCCTAAGCTTTTCTACCGGATCCATGGGAGTACTCACCAGAGAATAATCTTCACGATTAAACTTCTTGAGTATTTTCTCAATGTATTGAGATTGTGTAATTACAATCTCTTTATTTTCACTTTTTATCTTGATACAAAGAATAACGTCTGCTTCTCCCATATCTTTCAGGGAAAACCTTGATGACAAAAACTTTTTAGTTTTATCAACTTGATTTTGGTCGGTGCCAAAAATCAACATGTCATTAACATATAGACAAATTATAACACATTTACCGAAGTCATAAATTTGCTATATACACACTTGTCAGATTGGTTTAGAAGAAAACCACTAGACAACACAACCTCATCAAACTTTTGATGCTACTGTTTAGGTGCTTGTTTCAGCCCATACAATGACTTAACCAGCTTACACACCTTATGCTTATTACCTGGCATAACAAAACCTTCTGGTTGCTTTATATACATTTCTTCATCTAAATCACCATTTAAAAATGTTGTTTTGACATCCATTTGATGGACCACTAGATTGTGAATAGCTGCTAAAGCTAACAACAATCTAATAGTAGTGATACGAGCAACGGGTGCATAGGTATCAAAGTAATCGATCCCTTCCTTTTGTCTAAAGCCTTGGATTACCAATCGAGCTTTAAACTTGTCAATTGTTCTATCGACTTTCATCTTCCTTTTGAAGATCCATTTGCAACATAAAGGTTTGCATCTTGGAGGTAACTCAGATAAAACCCATGTATTATTTTCCATAATAGAACCAATCTCATCATTAATTGCTTCTTTCCAGAAAGCAGCATCCCGAGAATGCATAGCTTCATCATAAGTTCTAGGATCCTCATCTATGCTATAGCAGTAAGAGTATTGTGATCCAACTTGATCTCTCGATCCCTCAACTAAATATAGCTGAAAATCATAACCATATGATTTAGTTTTTCTAACTCTTTTACCTTTACGAGGTTCATGAATCTCACTTGGTACATCATCATAATGATTATCCCTTTGAGATTCGACCGAATTTGGTATAATATCCTTTGGTCTAGGTATTGAAGAGAAACGATTCTCATCAAATATTGCATCTCTTGATTCTATAATTGAGATAATAGAAACAGATTCATTAGGTTTAATAACATAAAACCTATATGCCTTGGAATGCTCAGCATATCCAACAAAGATGCAATCAATACCCTTTTCACCCGAAGTTTTCCTTTTCGGGTCCGAAAGCCTGACAACGGCCCTACAACCCCAAACCCGCAAAAATGACAGGTTGGGTCATTTTTTATACCAAAGCTCATATGGGGTAGTCTTGTTTCTTTTATTTAGAACCCAATTCAATAAATAGCAAGCCGTTAACATGGCTTCTCCCCAGAACCCCTCACTCAAAGCCGAGTAAGATAACATGTAAAAATACAGGATCATAATATTTACCACCTTTATCCGTGCGTAAGGTTTTAATCAAGTCATTTTGTTTTCCTGGTTACGGCATAAATCAAATTTTTACGGCGTAAACCCATTAATTGGTTATGGCGTAACCAATTCCTAAATGATTTTTGCCACTCACCCAGCATGATTACGACGTAACCATACACATATGTTACGGCGTAATCACTGCATTCTATGTCATAGTAGAGTTTAGATGCCTTTATTTCACATAGAAATACAACTTTACAAAAGACACTTCATTTTCCAAAAGCACCGATCAAGACAACGTATGCCCTATTTATACCATCGGTAGATCATGAAGAAAAACAAAGATAACCATTCAAACGTGTCTTTTATTTAAATCACGTTATGTGATTTACTGTACTTTGAGCATCTAACAAGAGTGACCATGAATTATAGCTAATTCACTCACATAAATATAAGTAAGTCACTTTGATATAAAAGTTTAACATGGATAAACGTCAAACAAGCACAGACTACGAGTCTATGTTTAAATATGCATCATGCATATATTTACATTTATCTTTGATGCAAATAATCAAACAATTAAATTGCAAATCAATTTACTGTTAAACATGCACATTCACAAGAACCAATTAATAATTCTAAAGAATCATCAATTAACAAGTCGACTATTATGCAGCAGTATTCAATAACCTTTTCCACCACTTTTCATATATTGCCATGTCTATGGATAAACGTTGGAATTAAATATAGAGTTTCATAATTCCGCATAACTTCGAAATCAAAACTTTGATTTTCAAGGTTACAAAGTCCTTATCTATTTGTCACAGAGGCAATAAAAAGAACAAAAAACCAAATTGAACCTCATGTAGTCATGAAAATTAAACACCAATTACTAGGCATGTATAAACATATATACCAGACGAGTCATATTAAACACATATCACAATGATAACTCATGATTTATCATTTTAAACAAATAAACTAGCAAGGTACAAATGCCTTCTTTCATTCAGATTCACTTAACAATATGAACATAAATGATGTGATCATGTTTCCATGTTTGAGATTCATCACGGAATTAACCGCCGAAACTATCAATTCACGCCATAGATAAAATGCTTTTCATTTTATTTTATCCGTTTTATCACGCATGAAAACAACCCATAAATAACACGCATCAAAATATCAAATTGATTAACACACAATTTTATCATTATAAAAATATATATCAATATAAGTTTCATGTAATTATATCATGCATATCATGTTCCAAACCGAAAGATGAAAAGAAATTTGTATACCAGTAAGTATGGTTGGACCAAGTTCATTCCACTTTTTGCATCGGTTACTATCAAATCAGTTCAAACATACCTATGTTTTCCCCTGTATCCATTTTATCAAACTTGCTAGTAAGTTTTAGAACCATAACTTGTGTCTTTAACGGATTAATCTCTTTCACCGTAACAAGTACCAAGACTCTTCATTCCTTCTCCAAACAATTTGTTCTTCGTCTACAAATATTGATGTCTTTGTCTTTTAGTAACATTGACACAGATTTCAACCTTGATTATCATAAAGGAAATACTTTATGCGTTTGTTAGAAATTAGGGTATGTGTGTATTAATCCTGGATTTCTTACTAGAATCGTATTGACTTCACTTTCTGTATAAAGTATTTCGACCCTATATATGCCTGGGTTGCACGAAATCTCTATCGGGATAATTCTACAAGAGAAAACACTTTGTGTCTAGGCACAAGATCACAAAGCAAGAACAATGGAGGAATTGTAAGTGTTTTTCATTCTTATGTTCTGAGACCCATCTATCTGAACTTATGACAGACATATAAGACAGTTTTGGTTGGTTTTGGGTGGTCAGAATCAGTTAAACTCGAACTGCTTTTAACCAACTGACAAGACATTACGGCGTAAACTATTTAGTTACGGCGTAATGTCATAACAACTTTACTTGTACGGCATAACATTACCTGTTCCAACAAGCCTTTGATATTGACTTCATGTTACGGCGTAACCAAACGTATAGGTTACGGCGTAATCATCCCCAACCTGGTTTACAGCGTAACAACATATGTTACGGCGTAACACCTGCAGTTATGTTCAATAGTAATATATTCATATTAGTCTCAACGAGTGTGCACTCCCACACTTTTCTAACTCGAATCCGAGCCTAAAAGAGATCACAACCAGTCTTTAGTAAATACTTCTAATAACCTAAATGGCCGTCTGATGACACAAAAAATCACCAACAGAATGAAGTAACTTCGATCTACTTGGTGATCTACAACTGCAAAGCTGCTAGAAATTGTCTTTAGCTAGCATAGAATATTAATTTTATCAATGATTTAACCTAATAATGATCGTCATATTTCTATGGTTACTTTAAAACCAATGTTAAGTGTTATAACGTGGAAACTAATTAATAAAGTACTTGTTAAAAAATTGATTTAAACTTGAAGAGTTGTTTAGTAAATCTGGTAATTTTTTGGATTTGCCTTACAAGTTTTGATATTTTAGTATATTTATAATTAAAAAACTATTCTATCACAGTTTGCTTTAGTTTTATGGGAACTTAAGGGTCATTTTCAATTAAGGTATCTCACTTTTTTTCTTGCATAAAGAGGCATTCAACTTATTTTTTTGGCCAATTTGGGTATTTTTGTTAAATATTTAACGATCATCCGTTAAGTTTTACATTTCAAGTCCACCGGCCGCTACCACCACCTCCAATCATCGTCGCCACTACCAAGCCTCCCCACCACCATCACTACGTAACCATTCTTCATCGGTTCAAATCATATGACTACTATTCTCATTATATCAGTTACCTGTGACCCATGTGAGAATGAAGTCAAATTGATTTTGGCTATCCTTCCATTAATTTTCAAATTCATATGTGTAAACTTTCAAAGACATTTCCAGTACATCTATCTAGGGGTGTAAACGATCCGAGCCGAGTCGAGTTTTGGCCTAAACGAGCTAGGCTCGTTTATTAATTACTCGGCTCGAGCTCGGCTCGAGCTCGAATAAACTTTTACAATTTGAGTTATGAAAATGGTCGTAATGCTCAAACTAAAGCTAATATAATTTATAAGCTCAACAATTATTGTTTATTGTTTAAAAACACAATATCAATGTTTAATAACATCTAAAGCTTAACTATGTTTTAAAATAGGGTGGGCTTGATAGGCTCGCTTATTAACTCAAGCTCGAGCTCGAAAACTCATTTACATTTACAGTTATAAAAATTGTTCTAATGCTCAAACTAAAGTTAAATATATATAGCACATTATAAAGCTCAACAAAATTGTTTAAAAACACAATATCAATGTTTTAATAACATCTAAGCTTAAACTATGTTTCAAATAGGGAGGGGGCTTATCTTATATATATTTGTTTTTCCTGAAAGTATTTCTTTTCAAGCGATTGTGGGATAAAGTACACAAAACCATTTCCCTGTATATTTTACATTTCTCTTTTCTTTTGATGTTTTTCAAACTTCAATTCTATTTCTTTTTGTCAACAGTATTTATAGTCAGTCAAAAAAGAAAAATAAAAAAACTTTTATATTTTTAATTTTAAAACAAAAAATGAGATTGGTTTGTTGCGACTTGTAACAGTTAATTCAAACTAAGTTTAAACCAAGCATAGAGTAGTTTTAATTATAAGCACAAAGTAATGTTTTCACTAATTCAAACACGTATAACAAATAAACAAAGCAAATATCCCATTATCCATTAATCAATATTTATAACAATATTCTCAAACCATGTGTTTGTTAGAGTGCTTCATTTTTAGGTGTTGCATCTTTCTTCAACAGCTCCCGTCGCAGACAAGGCGACATAAAATAAAATGATACTAAAAAGTTATGATTACATGAATTAGTAAAACCTAGTATAATAACATCGACTTAAAGTTATGATAAAATATCGAGTAAGATTAAGCACCTATAAAAATTAAGTAACACTATATATCGCTTGAGATGTGATATGACCATCTTATAAAAATACATCGTTGGGTGATTTATACTTTTACTAGACGAGTACTCGTGCACAACAACATGACTTTATAGCGACAAGCTTTTATAGTTGCAAGATTATTTCATATGTTTTTTATAAACATAAGTTCCAATATGTTTCACTTTTAATCTTCATCACTTTCACCTTTATCAATTAGACTCTAATCCCTTTTTCGTCCAACTACCAAAACTTGATTATGAATTTCTCAACAATCAGCGTTAGAATGTCTTCATCATCATTATCACCCAAAATGACAATAACATCATCACAGTTCCGGGTGATGAATTTGGATCGAAAAACGAATTGGTATTGGGTGCGGGATTGGGAGCGGGATGAAGATGTTATAAAATGAACAAAAGCGGTAAAAAGTAGGTGTTATATAAACGAGCAATCGTGGATTAATGCAAGATGAATAAAAGTCTCGAATTAATATAGAGAATATTTTTCAAAATTAATATAGTGTGTATGTTTGAAAACTAGATGCATGTACAAATATAATATGCATTTAATCAAGTTAGGCGAATCCTATGTAATTTTTGTCCCATGCGGGTTAAACTTGTTGTTATACTTTGCTTCGTTTTTACTTCAAAATTATTTTCGAAACTAATTGAGATGCATTTAAATGGATAGATATGCATCTAATTCAAGTAGAAGCATCTCAAATGAGTGGTTATAATAATTTATCATCCTTCTCATTTTAAGTTTGCTTACTTATGTATGCTTTTATGTGTGTGGCTTGTTTATATGTATGTGTGTGCATGACATATAACTATTAACTTGCGACTCGACTCTCATTCAAAATTGTATAATTTAGCACGCAACTTATATCATAAATCAACTTGTAAGAGTGAAATATAACATAACCCTTATTGGCTCAATGTCACACTCAACTTCATCAAATATCAAATTAGCTTAAAATTTACTTTGATACTCCATAATCCATGATGTATGTCAATATTCTTATAATTGTTAAACGTTATGAGCTGTTTATTAGAAAGAGTTCCAATGCTTTCTATAAGTTTATAAATCAATATAATTTGATTGAAACATGTTTAAAGATCATTCTATAAAGCAAAAGTGTGTAAACTTAAATCACTTAACACTTATGCAAATAAAAACGCACATTCAACTGTTTTATATAAGTTTAGGTAAGATAAATAAGTGTATTTATATAGATTAAACTTAAAAGAGTTATCATTTAGTTGTTTAAAAAAACTAGTAATAACCAAAAAAAATAATAGTGTACTTATTAGATATAGAAGATGGAAGTAAAAAAGAAAAACACATGTTCAAAAAAGAGTAAAAGAAAACACATC
The DNA here is from genome assembly GCA_026074375.1 of Tanacetum coccineum. Lineage (NCBI taxonomy): Eukaryota > Viridiplantae > Streptophyta > Magnoliopsida > Asterales > Asteraceae > Tanacetum > Tanacetum coccineum. Next base: position 3,809 of record BQNB010032392.1, on the reverse strand, counting down.
CCACATAGAAAGAAAGAAGAAAGAAAGAAAAATAAAGAGCCTATAAAACAAAGTATAAGAAAAAAAGAGAAGATTTACCTTCAAGTAAATATGTAGCTTAAAAATAAAATATTAAGATACAACTTTAATCTTGATAATACTAGAAAAATAAATATATAAAACTTTAAAATAAAATGAGCTTAAAAACTTATATATTAAGTGTTGGCTTGTTAAGCTTGAGTAGCTCGTTCGGCTCGTTAAGCTCGACTAGCTCGTTCGGCTCGTTCGGCTCGTGATATTTAAACGAGTTTTCGAACGAGCCGAGCCAAATATTAGTTTTCAAAGCTCGGCTCGTCAAACTAATCGAGCACTAATATTTGTTCGAGATCGACTCGAGCTCGTGAGTATTAAGCTCGAGCTCGAGTAAAACGAGCTCGAGTTCGAATAGCTCGTTAAAAGCTCGAATCGTTTACACCTCTACATCTATCCAACCTGCATGCATAAGAAGTAAACAATAATATGAGCTTGTATTTTACTTTTAGGAAAATAAATCATCTTTAGTGTGTGCATAAATGCTAGATACTGTGATTATTTTTTTTTTTACAAAACAATTTTATTAATCTTTAGTAATCAACGTTTACAATAAGATGGCGGGCAAGAGAGCAACAAGCTACGCCGCAACCTCTTTTTAGATGGCAAAACCAATCCTACTAAAAATAAAGTTTTGTGTCTTAGGGGTCGAAAAATTACTTTGCACAACCCGTTAAACCCTAGTCAAAAACTCCTCTTCTCCTCGTGCTAGGAAACTAAATGTATCAAAAGTAAAAGAGATAAACACGTGTTGATTCTCTAAACAAGCTTTCTCATGTTTAGCAACTTTGCTCGATTCCGCTTTCAAAAACCAGCTTGTCCTGCAACAAACCCATTGTCCCTGAGCCCAATAAGAAAAGGGCACTAAAACTCCCAGTAGGACCCCACACAAACATGTTTCCTCCCGGCCCACCCAAACACAAGTATATTAGTTGGCCGTAAGGTAGATCTCCCTTCGAGTGGATCTGTCAAAAAGTTTACGGGGGCCTCCTTTTTAGAAGAAATTCCAGCTCGTTTAAGAACATCATACAAAACATCCCTAACCAAATCATGTGAAATTGAACCAGTGTAACTCCTTAGCAAATGGACCCGCATGCTCACCAAAAGAATCCAAACAAACCTTGCGGCAAACTGGCAATGCTCATCAATAGGAAACATAGGGATCGAGGGTAGCCGGTGACTTAAGGATAGTCCGTTAACTCCAGAGCCGACATATTGATGGCCTAGTCCTTCATGGGATAACGGTCAAGAACTCGAGCCCAGGGGAGCTTCGAAGACATTCAAACCGCCGCTTTTTTTGACAGAGGGGATGAAATCAAAAAGCTCACTCCTACAAACTCTCGACAATTTCACTAATAGGGCACAACGCCAAAACTTCCTGGGCTTTGGGGGGGGTCCTTATTCGAGAAACCGCTTAAAATCGAATTTAGGAAGGGACATGCGCACACGATCCAACGCATATCCATAGTCAGATCTATATATATGAATAACTAAATTCTATGTTGATTACAATAAACGTCATGGATATACTTGGATCTCTAGCTCAAAGATTTGATTCCAATTATTTGTTGAACCAATGAAGAATGATTACGTAGTGATGGTGGTGGGGAGACTTGGTGGTGGTGGGTGGAATTGAAATGTAAAATTTAATGGATGATAGTTAAATATTTAACAAAAATACCGAAATTGGCAAAAAAATAAGTTGGATGCCTTTTTATGCAAGAAAAAAAGTGCGATACCTTGATTGGAAATGACCCTTATGTTGGGTACGTTTTTGTGCTATTTGCCCTAGTTTTATTTGTAACTTGGAATTAGGATTTTATGTTTGATACCTTTGAATTTGTTATTTGTTTCATTCTTTGATTAACAAGTGGTATTCGAGCAAAGTTTGTTTAGCCATAAAGAAAAAAAGAAACAAAAATCTGTATGGTATCGAACGTTTGTATCGTTTGTTGTTTTTTGGGTTTTTATTGTTTTGTTTTAGAAGTAACAAGCATGATTGTCCGCGCGTTGCTGCGGAGCGTTAATTATTATTTTTATTATTATTATTATTATTATTTTGTGCGGATTTATTTTTTCAGCCTCATGTTTAATGGTTTGTTTTTTGTTATATGGGTTTTTTTTAATATGACCATGTAGTGTGGCCCATGGAAATTACCCCAAATAAAAACGCATGAATGGGCCTTTGTGAAGCGACATCGTTTAATGACGTTTTTAGTATATATATAATAAGCAAGATAGCCAGCGCGTTGTCGCGGGTCATAATTTTTTACGAATCGATTTTGAATGGATATTGAGTGAGAATGTGTACGCGCGTTGCGGTGAGGCTGACTTGTATGCAACACGTGTATTTTTATTTCAATGAGCATTGAAAAAAGTATAAATTATTTATATAATTTAAACTTTCTTAGATATGTACGTTTCTGACCCATGTCATTTATATTAAAGTTATTAGGTAGTTTAGAGTGTCTTTTGGAAGTATATTTTTTTAAAATATATATGCAGTAAACTTCAACATTTTTTATAAAAGCGTACGTATGTCGGAAGCATTGCAATATTGAGTTCGTTTTGTTCGCAATTAGAAGATATTTCCTTCGGTATTTTTTTATCTGAATAAATCGGTAGATATGTGTTATATATTTAGATAAAATACAGTTAATATGAAAAAAACATTTCTAATAGTTAAAAGTTGAGGGTACGTTATGCAAATTTTCTTTTTTTCCTATTTATATTAAACTTTAACATTTTTTTATAAAATCGTGCGTTTGTCGGAAACATTGCAATATTGGGCTCGTTTTGTTCGCCATGCGAAGATCTTTCCATGAGTATTTTGGATAAGTAAAATTTATTATATAAAAAAGTCGTAAATAGTTAAAAGTTGAGGGGCTTTTTTGTAAGTTTTCTTTTTTTCATCTATTTTGGGCCGGAAGGGGATTTTTTTTAACGTGGGCCGTTGTTGGGCTGGTAATTTCCGAAGGTGTGAAACACGTCAAAACGTCACCGTTTTAATCCATTTATAGTATATATAGATAATAGATAATAGATAATTTGGATATTGTGTTTGCTTTTGGGCCGTTTGAAGGTATTGGGCTGTTTGAATATTTGGTTTAGATTCGTTTTGGGATTTTATGTTTGCTTTTTGACGGATTTGTTAATTTGGTTTGTGTTGAGTTTTCGGAATTATTGCACATTCTCTTTTTGACATGTTATTGATTATTCGTTTGGTATTTTTTTGTGCACACTCAAAAGAAAATAGCTTGTGCTTGGTATTTGTCTTGAATTTGTTATTTGATCAACAAACAAGGATTTGTTGTTTTAGATCTTTGTATTTGTTCAATTTGAAATTTAGAATGTAATCTTTATCATATAAGTGAGTTATTAGAGTTATTATCAAGTATCATATTTGGGGTTTTCAAATTATTTAAGCCCATTCGTCAAGTTATTTAGGCACAACTAGAATTTGTTTAAATTGTTTAAGCCATTCATCGAGTTATTAAGTAGAATTTAGTTGATAAATAGATAATAAATTTGAAGTTGAACTCATATATTTATTAAATAAGTCATTGGAATTTGAATTTGGTATTACATATTTGAAGATCGATTTGGTGTTTGAAAACTTAATTATTAGGTCATTTGGAAATTTATTTGATTGTTGGGAATTGTTAGTTGAAAATTTTGGATCTTCGTTCCTTGGGATTTTTAAGTTGGTTGCGTGAATTTAATTGTCTTTGTTGAAGATC
>BQNB010032391.1:36262-53208 GCA_026074375.1 Tanacetum coccineum | reverse complement strand
CGAAAGCCTTTAGAATTTCAAGTTGGAGATCGTGTTATGTTAAAAGTGTCACCTCGTAAAGGTGTCATCCGATTCGGAAAACGAGGAAAGCTTAACCCTTGGTACATTGGACCTTTCAAAATCCTTAAACGGATTGGACCAGTGGCATATAAACTTGAACTTCCCGAAGAGCTCAGTAATATCCACAGTACTTTCCACGTTTCTAATCTAAAGAAATGCTTATCTGACGAATCCCTTGTCATTCTAATAAAATAGCTTCGACTCGATGACAAACTCAACTTTGTGGAAGAACCAGTAGAGATCATGGATCGAGAAGTCAAGCAACTAAAACAAAGTCGTATTTCTATAATCAAAGTAAGATGGAACTCTAAAAGGACCAAAATTTACATGGGAACGTGAAGATCAAATTCGTGCCAAGTATCCACATCTGTTTTCAAACATCACTCCGGCATCCAACTAAATCTCGAGATGAGATTTCTTTTAAGGGAGGGAGACTATAACAACCCGTAATTTTCATCAATGTAATTATCCATCTATTAAATTAGATGCATTGTAATATCCATCTATTATATATATACCACCTTTGTAAATGAAAATTTTGCTTTATCTCATTATGCAACGTAACTTGCATCTCTAAAGTAAACGAGCTCACGCAACCTCTACCAATGCCATCTCTATCTATGTTTATATCATGTAAACATCCTAATATGTCAAGTCTATATCTTAATATCATTTTTACCAAATACATTATCCATTTAACGTACTTTTCAAAACGTTATATCAAAACAAGCATTAAATGTTAACGTTTACATCAAAACCCTAATTATATGTAATGTATACATAAAAATGGATGTGCAAGCCTTCAAGCATGTGTACAAATGTACAATGCGTAACATTTGAATATCTTTTCCCTCCTAAATCAAGTTGAAACTTTCTAAAGCCCAATGTACAAGTCAATAATGCAAGAAAACCAAACTAGGTCATTTTACCTCCAAATTCATTCTAATTTCTTACCACCACTTTAGCACAAGGTACAAACACTTAACGCATGACTCCTAAAACTTAAACCTAATCCCTAAATCCTTTCTAAACTCTAATCTAAAACCCTAAATGTTAGATCCCTTACTGAATAGATCTTGAACCTTTAGCTTGCAAACGGTTTGTTTCTTTAGATAAATCCAAAGCAACAATAATGAAACACTGATTGAACACTATTGATTATGCGGAAACTAATCAACAATGCTAACCTTGAAGTCGTTACTAGGCGTACGAACCCGAAAACCCCATTTCGACCCATTTTAGCTCAAGTAAGCCTAAGATCTTGTTCCATAAGCTTATATTCTGTACAATAATTTTCATAATACTCTTAAGATCATGTATAAATTCTTGTTTGAAGCTTTCAATCCTCAAACCCATGTGTTTTTGATAAAAACCCTAATAACGACCCGTTTTGATTTCTAGCTTACAAAGCCTTTTCTAAACATTTGTACGTAGAACATCTAATTTACTATTATAAGTAATCTATTAACTGCAAATATCAATTAGGAATCTAAAATAACCTTGCATGGCTTTTTGACTTTGTTTTTGCAAAAGTTTCCATGCAAAGGGTTTATCTGTAACTTTCAGTAATTTATAACTAAAGGGGCTAATAAGTCATTTACTTAAATTTATAACTATAAGGACAATTGTGCCAACTTTCAAAGTTAAAGGTATAAATTATAGAAATACTTTATTATATAAAAGTAGCTAACTTGTAAAAGTTTATAAACATGGTAAATTGCCAATTTTGCGAACGTATAAAATATTATATTTTTATATTAATTAATAAAATATATATAAATTATGTCCTATGCTTATGTAGAAACTTAAAACATAAATATCACATTACTATGTAGCTCATGTAATGGGGTTTTTTCATTTGGGTATACGTTTTGATGAGTTTGCTGGATTTACGATTTAAAGTGTCCTGGCTTCTCAAACGTTTACTACATGACCTCTAAATTATGATGGCCCAAATAGTGATACGATATTTTCATAATAAATCCAATCAAAATGATAATTCTCTATTAGATGACATAAAAAATATCCAATCCAAACTAAGACATGACATATAACCCAGGTTGTGTGACGAAGCTTTACTTTCATTTCAATATACATTTTGCCATCAATCAGAATTTCCCATACAATTAAGGTGAGTTCCTAGCTTTCGATATTCATCTTTTAAATGTTTCATAAACCCGAGGGGGATACATGTTATAAACCATGAATGCAAGTATTTTTCTGTATGCTATCCTGATACATTATTGCCTAAGTCCCTACTTTTGCCATTAAGTCCCCACTATCAAGAATCATTAATTACTCGTCGGGGTAGGTACGAATGCTGTAAATAGATCTATTTGAGACTGGACTCCCCGTTGGTGTACCTATACTGTCGTTACCATAGCAATACATTTGAATAACATTGTTGGTTGTTTGGCAAAGACAGCCCGTTGGGGCAATATTGTGGTTATTGGAATTTACTCCTAAAGGGCTTTCGTGTCATGAGCTTAGGCAATAATATTGGTTTTACATGGATGAATTTTACATGCATGCAATTATTACAAACTATGGGTGTATAACAACGTAACCCACTATTGAACTTGTATTCAACTATTATATAAACCTATGAATTTTAATTCCATAAACTCAACCTATGTGTTGACTTTTTAGCATGTTTATCTCAGGTAATTGAGCAACTTAAAGCACGGAGTGGCACGGACTTGAAGATGGCTAAACTGTTATCATTCAAACTTTATATTTTCATGTAGATTTTGGGACCTCACTTTTTGTAAAAACTCTAATGAATAAATGAATGATAACTTATCTTTTAAAAACGTCTCTTTCGAGTCGTTTTCTATGATTATGACTGTTGTACTATGAAATAATACTCCAATAAGCTTCCCGCTTACTATAATAAAAATGGGGGTGTTATACCAACTAATGATATAGGGAAAATAGTAAGTCTAATTCGTTTATAATTCACATTCGGCAATTTAATAGGATCAGCAATTTTAAAGAAGTAGTCGATATGTTTTGACCGCGTCTTCTCAAATAGTTTTAACTGAATGCATTATTGAGCAAATCATCAAGGAATTTTCCTTTAAGTTCATAAGCATTTTTACCATTAACCGTAATTCTTGTAATCCCTGAATAATAATCTGCTCGATCATTAGTTACGAACCCATCCATAGTTTTGCCATTACTTCTTCAATCAACTCCCACCTATTAGCTCAAATCTTAACAAAAGTAAAAATATCAGCAGGATTTGCTCGGAAGAAAAGTAATACAGAAATACGAAAATCGAATGAGAAAAATCAGCTTCTGTTATTGTATCAGACAATCGATACGCCGTATTCCATTAATCTGAATACGCCGTGTCAATCTATTGAATGGATACGCTGTATTGGTAAAGAAAGTTAGATACACCATATCCAATTGAGTGAATACGCCGTATCAGGTTATCGACTAGAATAGTGTATAGAAAACAATTAAACAAACAATCAAACAAAACAAGCAAACATACAAGCAAATACACAAATATGCAGAATTTTATAGAATTTTACACTAATCTAAATTACACTAATCTAAGGGGTTAAGTTAATCTAATGTTAAAAACTAAAATATTAAATAAAAGTCAAGATTAAAATTTCACTCCTCGGCAACGGCGCAAAAAAATTAATGTGCTGTCGTGTAGGGTTTATTTTAGATTATTCAGGTTTTAAATTTATATTTTGCCGACTTTACCTAAAATAACACTTTAATGAGTAGTGTACCCGATCAGATGGAGTTTCGTGGTAAGTAGGGTGTTGATCACTAAGAGCGAGAACTAATATTTTATTTTATCAATATTTATTTAACTAAACTAAGTTAATTTAAACTATGTTAATTATATTCTATGTTAAACCTATGCTAAACCTATGTTAATCCTAATTCTAACGGATAAAGAGGGTTTCAGCTTGAGATACTGGCACAAGTTTGTGGTAACTTAGATCAACTTAAGACACAATAACACACGCAAGCAGACAGACAAAAGATAGAAGAGCGGTCTAGCCAAATATAAGAAAACTGTATTAACCTGATTAATCCAATCAAAACGTTGGTTTGTTTATTTAGTGCAATGAATGCTTATCTCGAAGCGACATATCATTCTTAAGACTTAGGCGGTACTTCATCCTAAGACCTAGACACGTAGAATTCTGTCACAATTAAACGCATCCGCATAAAGATCATATTTGCTGATTATAATCTTCTTAGTGTAAAGTAATGGTGATCTTATTAAACCCTAGCTCATAGAGACTTTACACACTTACTACTTAATGGAAATTTATATACTAGTAGTCCACTGGCCAAGTCTTTACCAATTGATTATGAACGTACTCGTTGATCCCAAGGGTCACTTGTCGATCTAACTAAGATCACTAATCTAAAGACAAAGATATGTCATTTTTATAATCATATTGGTCTAGATATATAAATCACTATATGGAGAGTCCATCATTCCCGACATCTAGCTAACTTGGTCGGTATCACTAGATCTAGTTGAATGATAGGTCGCATACAAAAGCACGTAAACAAGTATAAATTGATAAACATAAACAAGCAATCAACGATAAATTAAGCATTCGAGATAAACAAACCAAACATTTAAATCTTCATAATAATGGCTAATACCTAAGGGTATTAGCCCTCAAACGTCATAATCAATACAAGAGTAATAATTTCAAACCATATAAAACTAACCGATAAACGAATGATACCAAAAATCCGTACGATACTAGATATAGGAGATTACAAGGTGTTTTCTATGGAATTAATAAGCTTTGCTTTGACCTCTTCGCTTTCTTGTCCTTCTGAAAATCGACTTTTGTGGTTTAAGGTATCGAAAATACGATCAAGCACACAGAAAACCCGTTTTTAGGTTTTCTATTTATACTGTCTAGAATTTGGTCGATACGGCGTATTGAGAGAGATGGATACGGCGTATCGGGGGTTTCTTGGAGTAGGGACCACGTTCGATATCTTCCAAAATATTTTATTACTTTATATTGAATACGGCGTATAGATGTCTCATGGATATGGCGTATTGTACTTTATATCTTCGTGGTTTCTTGTGAAGTGAAAACACATATACGCCATATCTTCCTTGATGGATACGACGTATAGGATATCAGAGTCAGTACATTAAAGTCTCGTTTAAAAAGCTCCAGAATGCTGCCTTTTGCTAATCTTCAACCAAGTATTCCATAATTACTCACAATTCTCAAATACAAACGATTAAGTAACAATTCTTGCAATATTAACAAAATAGGGTTACATTTACGCCGTGATAAATGATGCTATAAAAGTAACGTTATTTGATGTCATCACCCGCCCCGATCCTCATCGAAGATCTAATCGGGGTGCCTCGTTGGGGCGCGATGCTCCCCCAAACCTGCCCCGTACTAATCAGGGATCTTATCGGGGTGTCCTCTTCGGGTGCAATTCTTGACCAAAGACAGACTATTTCACATTTATTATTATTTTAATCCGTTATCAATAACTTGAATAATTAAACACCTATTAATATTGAATTACAAACAAGCCTTATCAATTGAATTATACATAAATAATGATGAATTACACCGCAAAAAATTCAAATTAAAAATATAATATTAAACAAGTTTCTATAATCACAAATTTTTAATCTTACAAACATAAAAAAGCTAACTATATTAGAAAATTATTTTTTTATTATGTAAATACTAACAAAATATTATATTAGTTTAGATATATTTGTATACGTGTATATATTATTCGTGCTGAGCAGGGACGTTAATCCCCTCATTCGTCCAAACTGCGATTAAAATACCCTGTTTAATCCTTAAAACCCGCCCCACAACCCGAAAAGCAGGTGATTGTGAGGTGTCCCGTAAAGACTTTCAACACAAATTTTACAACTCCAAACGCAGCGTATAGAACATTGAAGTAGTTACTATAGGAAAGGACTCGGGATGTATCGTTCTCTAGGGGAATAGGTTAGGAAGGCTCGAACAGAATCTAACAGAGGTCTACGGGGTTGAGAGCAGATTCTTTTTGTATTTTTATTTTATAGAAAGTAGTAAAATTCATTGGTCTGAGAGGATTAAACTAAATATAATCTAATTTACTGGTGATAAATTTATGATAAAAAAGATGTATTTACTTAATCATGTACTACTCCTTAGATTGCATCTCCTAATCCTATTACTTTGTCACACTTATGATGATCTGTGTAAGTATTTCCTAAGTCATAAACAATTACACGAAAACCCAGTCTGATTTAAGATTTCGTTAATGGCAACCGCACAAGTAAGGTAGTAAGAAGACATTACAAGGCCGTATCTTAAGAGTACAATAAATGCAATTTGTAATATCTTAAAAATGATGGATCAACTCATATTGGGAAGGTAGTATGAAGACTTTTACCGGATGGTACTCCTTTTTACACACTCGCGTTTCCTAGACCGTCTATAGCCCAATTTGTAATATCTTATGGATAGTTTTCTTCTAAAGCCCAACAGCGCACATCATCACAAGAAGGCAAACATTAAAAGGATCTACAATCTAAGTTTCATACAATCATAAGTAAATACAAAGGAGGGTTTAGCCTAACATGTTATAAAGAAAGCAAGAACATAAATCAATCAAACAACACATAGACATATTGAATGATTAAAGATAAATAATCTTACTTGATTAAAACATGGATTAAGGTCAGTTACAATAGGGTTTTGAGGCCTAAAAATGACTTAAAAGCTGCTAGAATGATTAGGGTTCGTCTCCCAAAAGTTATACAAAGTTACACACTCAAAACCCTAACATCGGTTTTGTATATATAAGAAAGACGTCGCGATGGTGTCGTGTTGTAGTCATGATGCCGTCGCCAAGTAGAATCTTCTAGATCCGGTTTAAGTCGGCTACGTCTTGACGCCGTCACTTGAAGCCTGCGACGCCATCTCCATGCTCTGTATGCACAATTCTTCAAGATAAATGGTGTAGAGTCGTAGTCTTGTCCGTTTCTTTCCAAATGAGGCCAAGTCACGTGTATTTTCTCCAAATGTCATCCAAGTGCTAAAAATCTGAAAACAAATGATTAAGCACATAATCTGAGCATATTTGCATGATTTAGGGGGTTAAATGACCATGAAATAGTGTATAAAATGACACATCATCACATGGCTAGCCCCGCTCCAACTAATTTGGGTTTCGAATTTCCCCATCTGGTTCGAGTTTTTTTTGTCATCCCTAACGCTGTGTTCTCGAGTTTTTTTAATAAAGAAAAGTAAAGTAAAAGGAAGTAAAGTGTTTCACTTCAATTTTGGGAGGAAACACTTTACTTTAAGAATTAACCAAATTACACTATTTTTCATTCATTTTCTTTTCCTTTTCTTCCTTAAGTGCGACTTAAAAACACAACTATTTTTATTTCTTTATATTTTCTTTCATTTTCTTCCTTTAATCATACTCAAGAACATTCTGTAAGTCCAACGGTGTAATTTACCCTCAAAATTAAGATGCTAAACCATGTTTTGGCCATTAAAAAATTACGGAGTATCATTTTTAAGAAACTGTGAAATAAGAGAAGTATTGTGGCAAAAGTTAGAATACTGGTATAAAACTACAAACGAGGGCAGAATCCCATCCATTTATTGACCACCGTCATCGCAAACCCTAAAAACAGAGCAAAACCCTAAAAAAAAGCCAAAAGACAGAAACAATGACTCAAAAAGCAACTCTTTTCAAAGGTCAGCAGAAACGTAAAACAATCCCTCCTAGCCGCCACGGAAAAGCCCCCAAAACCCGCAAAGGTTTCATCTTTAATCTTCTATTTTGTTATTTTCTTGAAAATTAATATGCTTTTTTTATGGGTTTGATTTGGGTTTTATTATTTTTCTAGGAAAGAGAGTTGTGAAGCCTGGGAAAGTTACCAAGGAGATGGACTCTGAACGTGTATGTTTTTATTTGCAATTATCTCTTAATTCATATTTTTTAAGTAACACTGTTTACATAAGGGGGGATTGGGATAAATAGATTATGGGTTTTACACATGGGAATAGGTCGATTAAGTTCTCGTTTTTGGAAATCGTAGTGCGTGTGGAATTAGTCTCATATACTTGTTGATGGGTGAATATATGAGTTAACAGTATAAATATACAATGTAAACCTGTCTTATGTTATTTACGTGTACTAGTCTAGAAGCAAATTGTTAGAAACGTTGAATTGCATTCTAGGAGCAATTTAAGTGAGGAGACCTGAGTCAAATTCAAAAAGAACTTCTAGGGAAGGTAACCCTCAGCCGCCTATGACGGAGGACTATTTTTCTAATCTCTGAAATCCTATGTTTTTCTGATTGGAACAGCAAACAAAACGAAAATGGGAACAAATAAGAACGAGTGAATTTGCCTAGGCGTAAGAGCCAACTAATATACTGTCAGAATGCGTAAAAGGGTGTTTTAGTTGCCAGGGAATGTACAAAAATGGGCGGGAAGTTGATGATAATGATGGTTAAGCTTGGACAACCTTGCAATGGATCTTATGAAAGAAAATCGAAGGATTTTAGCTCGTGGCTTTATAGTTACTCTATATGGGCTGGTAACATGGAGTTTGTAAATATCGCTCGACCACCTTTAGCTCGTGGCTTTAATAGTTACTCTATATGGGCTGGGCGGTACCTCGCCGGTCGACCACCTTTAAGCGATATATCGGTCTTGGCTGCGATATATCGGTTTCTCGGCGGAGACCATAAATTATAAAGGAATTTTTTTTTTTAATAATTTACATATTTTTATTAAATTTATTAGTCTTTTTATATTTTTAGTTATATATTGTAGAAATTTATATTATATGTGATTTTGGTTAAGTTTTAACTAAAGCCCACTTAATTTTATGTTGGGCCAATGCTGGTATGCGCTTAGTGGGCTAAAAAGACCATTTTAACCTAACCCTAATCATACTTTCCATCCGCCCCCATTTTTTTTTCTTATCCTCTCGATACAAAAGCAGATCCAAACTAATATCATTTCTTCATCTTCATCAAACACGCAGCAGCAGCCGGTATCATCTCATACACAAACCGAATCATCCGTGTATTTCGTTCTTCATATTAAACCACAAACACAAAACTTCTTACACCATATGATGATCGAAGCTTCAAACATGCATAATTACCTTGCTTTTCAGCCTTTTGTTTGTTCTATTTTCATTGAGCCGAGCACAAACAACAGCCCCTTAAACCGAAAATCCTCCGATATGTTGACTACCGTTGACCTAGGCGGCCGATTTGACCGACTTTGACCGATATTGACCAAGACCGGTTTTTTTGACCGATTAGTGAAAAAACGTATCGGCTGACCGCCGATAAGCGATATATCAGTGATATATCGGCCGCCAAGGCCGATATTTACAACACTGGTAACATGTCCAGAACAAGTACAATGTTTGGAGTTTTATTTACTTGGATATAAGTTAATAGTTGCAAATTGATTTCCGTTAAATTCGAAGTGGTCCTAGGTTGGTTGATATTGAAAATCGTGGTAAGAATGCCAATTTGTTTAATACAGCAAGCAAGTTTACATCATGATGCATAGCTAGATGCAAAAAGTTTTTAGGTGTGCATCATGCGAAGCAAGTTTGCATGTGCAATGAAGTTTTAGGTGTTGGTGTGCGCTGCTGTACCTCAAGATGTCTAGTTAGATGTAGACAGTAAGACAGGTTTCATGAACATGTTGCATTTTGCATCAACACATCATGTCATGAAACTCCAATCCTTAATTTTCATACCGTGTTCAGTTCTGGAATTGCGTAAATTATCTGCTTGTTATCAAGAATAAGTATAATATTCCTAATATCTTTCTTTTCTACCTATTTGGTAACCATATACAATGCAATAAACAGGGGAAATGCATTTAATAAATCTTTGTTTCTACATATTTTCTTGTTACCTTCTCACAAATGCTATATATAACTTTAGTTTGCTGATAGGTACCAATTTTGTTTTTACATGTTGTTGGAGGAGACAAGGTTGCAAAAATTGCTAGGCGTTAGTCGGGTGGTCGACCATCTTCTAGCTAGTGATTGGCCAATTCGGGAACTAGGTGGATTGGAATATTCCTTTATAGGACTTTTAAAATTTTATATCATAACATGAACAGAATACTTCAAGTACTATAAATTTCATGTAGTTCATAGTTTACATAGTTTAAAGTTCAAACATAAACAATTAAACAGAACAATAGGAAAAAAAAAGGTTCAAAGTTCACATAGTATTAGAAGTTTTGGTTTTTAGTGTGATGCTCTGCGTTTGGATAGAACCGAACTATAGAAGAACAAAAAAACACCTGCTCTTAAAGAAAAAGAAGATTTGACTTTTTGATTGATGTTTAGTTTATAATCGACTTTTATGGATGCTCCTAAGCACCGATTAATCAGGAAGTGTCAGACTACGTTAGAGATATCGGGAATGTCCGACAAGTGCCCAGGCAATCGGGAAAGTGTCCGACTACGCCTACGCGAATCCGGAAGTGTCTGACTAGCGGTAGCGCCTAGCATCGATTAATCGGCACCTAGGCAATTATTACAACCCTGTTGGAGAAGTGAAACAACGGGTTGGTGGGGTTTGTATCTATGATCGGAGGCTTTTAGAAGCAGTTCTCGCTAATGACTCCTGTAGTACCTGTTGGAATGGGTAGAATTTTACCTCCCCTTACTCCGATTCGACAGGATTGGGTTTGTTGTTGTTGTCGTTGAACTATGGTACGTGTATAGGGTAGATAAATTTAGTTAAAGAGGGTTAAAGTATGGAAAGATGGCGTGAGTAACTGGTAACAGGTCAAACAGTATAGCTTTCGGTGCGGCATGATAAAGGCTGGGCCAATATGAACCAAATTGCTGTCCTTAATCTTATTATTTTGTTAGAAGGATTTTTGATTATGCAATACAATACACTTTGAGCCAACCCATTTGAGATAAAACACAATCTGAATTGGACTCATGCAGAAGTAATTGGATGAAAATTTGCCCCATTTAACTCCAACGTTTAAAATTCCTTCTAGATATAATAAATCTACTCCAAACTTAAAGTATGTTTTTGCAATGAAAATTGAATAACAGTGTACCTAAACAGCAAGATTAAGGCTAAGTTATGCAGATAAACATCTCGTTAGATGTAGTTTACACTGATATTCTTGTTTATCTGATCAGGAGTTGAGCAAGTTCATCAACCACTGCAATGAGGTGAAAGCAGCCACTGCTGCAAACAAAGAAGGGGGTCAATTGAGTATAGTCAAACATAATGATGGTGGAAAAGAATAGGCCTACAGATCCACAAAGAATGCAAATCCTTGTAGCAAATTTAGATGGATGGTTTGTAAATTCTGATAATTTGAGTGTAATTAGTTAACGCTTTCTTATTAAAATCAAACATCTCTTCTATGAAGTTTTCAAATTGATATTTACTTGTTTGTTCATGATATTTACATTTTTTACTTCGTTTGCGTGTACTGATTGGTGGTGTATGATTTTCTTACCTTTGTAGTTGTGTTTGTTTGAGGTTGTTAAGTATATATCTTTGACAAAGAATTGTTCAACTTTATGTCCAAAAAAGATGCCAAACTGTTTAAAGAATTTAGGTTGTCCAAATGAAGAATCAGTTTAAGTTGGATGTTTTTCCATCATGAGTGATACTTTGTCGAATAAAGGACTATATAGAAGAGGGGGGCAGAGTAGGGGATTTGGTGGGTTACGGTCGTTATGTTTTTTAGAAACTGATAGATGGCTTATCTATGTATCTCCAAAAGTTTTGAAACGGAGGGGAAACCATGACTTTGTGACCTTTAGTATGGCGACTGACCCTGACCTCGTACTTGACCTTAGTATGGCGACCGACCCTTCTCCAATGACCTAGCGCGTGAGCTTTATCATCTATCCTATACATCATCTATAAGATGGGTACAATTCAGTTTTTTTCCTCTTATAATAATGGTACTATGGTAGTGAATAAGTAACTCATAATACCGTCTTTCACGGGCTATGTGTTTCAACAGCGTTTATGACGGTGTATGTGGGAGGTTGAGATGTAGACAGTCATACCTTTATCAAAGGTAGAGAGGCTGTTTTCAGTTTTACCAAAGATAGAAAAAGACCTCCGGTCTTGCAAGGGGTAATGATCGAACCATTGACATCTGTCTCTAGAGACAAGGAAATTAACACACGTCAATGAAATTTGAGCGGAATAGAAGTCGTTTTCACATCTAGCGTTTCTTCAAATAAACATACGTGTATGCGTTATCATAAATTAAATTGAAAAAGAAATATAAACAAAGAAATACCCATTTATTTAGTTCATTTTTGTTGTATTTGCATGATAACTTGAAAGTTAAATTAAGTAAAGCTAAAGGCTTTAAGCCTCCAGGATTTTCAAAGACCTCGTATTTCGTTAAACCTTGTACATAAACATAAGTAAACTCATGTGTTCTTTTGACCGTCATTTTAAGAGATTTCGATTATGTAATGACCCAATTTCGAGAAATATTTAAATAATCAAAATTATGTCTCTTTTTCTTCGACCGTTTTTTAAGCTTACAAAGTAATTTGTACAAAGTATCCACCGATTATCAAATATATAAAATGCTTATTTTATCACTTAGAAAAGTAAAGATAAATTAATAAGTCTTTTAAATGTGGGGGGGGGGGGGGGGTCAGAATATATTATCAACAATTGGTTGCCCGCGCTCCGTTGCGGGACGGTTGGCGGGCGTCGACCTTGGTTAGCCGTTTGCATTCTTGTCATTTCAGGTGTCATTATGTCATGTATGCTCGGATGGATGCAATGAATAGGTTTAGAGATGCAAGTTAAAATACTGTAAAAACAACCATATATTTGCTATCAAAAAAGCCATATTTCTGCACCAATATATGCACTATTCCTCTATATTGGAAACCATGGGTAACATCAGATAACTAACCTAGTCATCATCTTAAGAAAAAAAACTTAAATTTTCATCCCTGAATACTATGTTCATTCCCACAATGCAAAAAATAAAAGATTATAATATTAGACTATCCATAAGTAAAATGTTTTCTTTATACTGGGTTTCATGTAGCAAGTGAATTGATTGCAATTTACATGGAGAACCTATTTATCTGAATGAAAGGACACAAAGTAACAAATGTTGGCAGTAAGAAAGTTGCATATAGATATAGCGTCCCATGCTAGCTCGTGAATCAACAACTACCATCACACCATCCTTCAAAAAACAAAAGCAACAGTCGTTGTTCCTTTTGCTGGCTTTACCATTTCAACAGATTTCTTCTGATATTCGTCAACCTGAAATAGCAGTCAAAGCACTTAGCATATTGATGCAGTGACTTGGTTGCCTAAATGTATGAGTGACTAAGTTTAGGAGAGGAGATGTAACTTACGTTTGATGTAACGGGAAGATCAAATGCAAGGGCATCTGAAAACGCATCGAAAAGCAACTCGTTACTTCCCCCGTAGAGTGGGGCACTTGATTTTAGTTCACTGAAGTCAGGTTTCATGATCTCAACCTACAAACATCAATTCATCATACAAAAACATAGTTTTAGTCCAGATGATAATTTGTTAGCAATAAATTAACGCCATTTGTGCAATTGTGCTTTAATCAACGACATTATATGCATATAATATGCTTCATTCAGACACAGAAACCAAACAAACATGCACAATATTAATCAAAACTTATGTATAAGTTTTAACAACAGACAACAACTAAGCCATATTTGTTGTTAGTCTAATCAGTGACTACTGTGATTATTATTACGTTTTTCTCAAAGCACTCTTTTGACCATTTTACCCATTCTGACCCGCAAGTCATTCTATCCAAATTTTTTTTGCCCTTTTTTTTTTTTTTTCCCCAATTACTTTTTCTTAGAATTGGAGCCTCAATTTATATTCAAATACGAAGTTTAGAGATATCATTTCTAAGTTATCAGAATTACCAACTTTTAAGTATGCATAAGCTCAATTAAAAAATAAGTACAAAGTTACCTGGAGTACAAATACCTTGTCGAGTTTCGTAAGCCAAACGCACCTGAATCCCGAATGAGGCCTACATATGACATTAACATGAGAATTCTTGCGACACATATAAGGTTTTTGTATGGAGCTGCAACAGGACCAGCTTATCGATGGGTGAAAAACTTGTGCTTTTTCTCATAATGTTTTATACTGTTGTTAGTAAGCAAGAAAAATGAGCTTTATATATGTTCTAATTTGTTTTGGTGTGGTTTAAACCAACTGGTAGTTTAAGCTTTTGAGTGGGTGTTAATAAATTTCAGGACACAAAAACTAATTGACTAAAGTTACATCTCTACTCATCAAACTGAAAAAGGTTTTATCCTTTTTTTTGCAATTCGAGCTCATGCAGCTTTATCAAGTTGAGCCAGGTAACAAACTATATAAGCTATTGTGGACCAAGTTCAGCTCAGATTCATTCTTTATAGCATGATTTGGAGCTTAAGTGGTTGCCAATTGTAAGATTTATAGTTTGACCTTTACGCTAGAATTGACCTATCTATAACAGTTCATTTAATGTAAAAAGAGAAAGGTATGGCATGTTTAAACTGAAACTATTAGAATGCAAGAAAAATGTCTATATTTAAATATTGACTTTGAAAATTTGAATTATTTGAAAGTAAAAAAGGTAAGTGAAAGTACCTGGATTCCCCTTTGACATAAAGCAAGAGCAAGAGCAAGGTAGGAAGCAACCTTATCGAAATTGCCTTTAAAAACAACTTGAGTGCTTCCTTTTGGAATGCTGTTTAAGACCACCGCAACTGCTAAACTACTTCCATCCACGACCTTCACTTTTGTTTGTGGATTTTTTCTTATGAATAGCTCACCACTTCTGTTTAATTCCTCCTCCTAAAATAGTTACACAACTGATATTGATTTAAATGAACCATCTATATTGTCACCTGCATATCAAAATTCTGTGTAGTCACCTGGTTGAGTAGACCAAGGCTAAACACCTTCACACCTTTAGCCTCGGATTCTAGTAGAGCTTCCTCAGTCAAGCCATTGATTGTTTGTTTTTGTCGTTTCATAAGGTACTACAAATGAACAGATAAATTTGCATTAAAAAATCTTGAAATATGAAAAGGAAGAAGAAGTGACAAATAACGACTAGCATAATACATTAATGTAGGCAAGTACCTTTGTTTCCTCATATCCCTGGCCTAGAAGTGCAAATGAAAATTCACTCAGTTAGTAGCATTTAGTTCAAGCCAACACGTAAACAGCCAAAGAGGTAAAGGACCACCTCTATGGCAATGCAGCAAACTTAGTTGCAACAGCTGTCTCTTTTTGTGGATACTTTTTCTTTCATTCCTTGATGAATCTGACAGGTGAAACATAGCGAATATGAGATTACGATCTCTTCAGTAATAAACATGAATGTAGAGAGAGTAGCACATAATGCAAGACTCGATAAAATCAGACCTAAACAGAGCTAACTAAACATATAGAGACAAACTAAGATAGATCACACCCATTAGAAAAAGAAATAATAGACTTCTTAGAACTTTCAGTACCTACTAATAAAAGTTTGATTACCTTTGTCCCATCCATAACTATAAAAGCGTAAACGCTGTGAACTTCAATATAAAAAGAAAGAGTACCAGTAGTAGCGAAAAGAGACAGCTGTTGGAAAATGGGGAAATGCGGTCTTGTAGTAGCGAAAGCTCATCAAGATATGATAGTGGTACCAAATCCTATACATGAACAATACTAAGAAATTTAGATATCATGTTCAAGTATATAAATAGGATAAGAATGCAGAAAGAAAATCATACATTGTAGAACAATGGGATGGAAATAGAGTAAACTTACAGGTCGAGATGAAATGGCCTGAGCTATTTTAATATATGCTTGAACACATGTTCTGCGGACAGCTATACATTCAGACTCATCATAATCATAGATCTGTATAGAGTTAGGCATAAATAAAAACCGAGGGAAACGGATATAACACGGTTAACATTAACTATCAAAGATTTTGTTTTAACACCTACATGTAGGTGAAGATTATATCACTTGGCAGGCATGGTCGTGTTGGTGCCCGGATGATGCCATCGCCATCTTTCAACCAAAATGCGTCTTTAACGCAAGCAATACATTGTTACACATCAACGAATAGTATAATTCATTAGTTTCAATCAAGGTATGAGCGTTGAAACGAACTTTCCTTTGCCTAAAACAGATAAATAGATCTGCATCAATAAATACAAAGAATGTGTCACGTTTAAGTCATTTGGTAGCAAAAATACCCTTTAAACCCGTCTTCCAAAATGACGACTTTCATACAAAAATGTTATCTTCTTTCCTGAAAATGTTAAGCTTTATGTATAATGTTATATTTTACATGTCGATGTTACGAATCCAGGTTACAAAATGAATCACATGTACACTTAACAAATAAGAAAAAAAAATCTATATTCCAAATGTATCAAGAAATCATAATTACTCACATCAACCACCATTTTATCGATCTCGCATATATCTATGTGTTCAACAGAAGAATGGCGAGCTACTTCACGCAATACACCACCATCTCCTCCTCTAATAACCAAAACATACCAATATGAAAAATGGTTATTATAAAAATATGAACAAAGACATGTTAATGGGATTATTAAGTCATCAAAGATTGCAAGAAAATAGAGAAAATGAAACCTTTTTAGGATTTAGGATTGAGCACAGTGGAAGATGAGTTATTATTTCTTGATACGCACATTCATCTCTCTCTGTAAGTTGAATTACACCATCCAAAACCAGAAGTTTTCCATATGTCGCCGACTGAAACATGGACAATTAACATGAACTTCTTACCCGAAGTTACAACTAAAAGAAA
>BQNB010032391.1:23762-28762 GCA_026074375.1 Tanacetum coccineum | reverse complement strand
GTGCTAATCTCATGTAGATTTTAAATATGCCGAGTTGGAATTTATATGGCTAAGCATTCGCGAATCTCTTTATTAGAGATTTTAAATTGCGAAGAACGAGAAATGATAGTGTTATTTATAAGTCATGACATTAAACGTAGAATAGTTGGTTTTCTTTCAAGCTCATAAGTGTTAATTGTGGCTTTTTCTCCCATTAGCTTGTTTCACCTTTATATATAATTGTTTAATAAATAGAGTTGTGCGGTTTTTTGGTTAATAATTAGTTAATAGAAGTTTTCTTTAGTTCCTTTGTGATTAGGATGAGTACACATC
Source organism: Tanacetum coccineum (assembly GCA_026074375.1). Lineage (NCBI taxonomy): Eukaryota > Viridiplantae > Streptophyta > Magnoliopsida > Asterales > Asteraceae > Tanacetum > Tanacetum coccineum. Next base: position 28,450 of record BQNB010032391.1, on the reverse strand, counting down.
AGGAATACTTAATTTGGCATACTATATGTATCACATTAATAAATATTTTGCTTATTCCTTAAAGAGCCTTAGGGTATATGGGATAAGTAGAATTCAATAATAATCCAAGACTGATAAAAGTTTGCTGCATCTTGCCGGCTCACAACCGATGTTACAGCCTTCTAAAAGGTCGAGGAAGTTACCGAAGTCGAAATATGTTTGCTACATCTTGTCGGAGGCGTGGCCGATGTTGTAGCCTTCTAAAGGACTGAGGTTTAATAATGTTGCTTAATTTTTTGTCTTATTTTGTACCTTAAAGAGCCTAAGGGTATATGGTGCAAATAAGATTGGTCCATTCATGTCTTAAAGAGCCTTAGGGTATATGACATGAATGGTGCCTTGCTTAAGTAGCCTAATAAAAGCCAAATTTTGGTTGCCTCGATGTGGACTTTAATCTTGATGACATTTGATCTTTTGAAAAGGGCTAGGAGCTAATTATTGCGTTCTTAACCGTTACGCTTTATTTTTGGAATTAATAAGTATCGAAATAAAAGTCTTAAAGAGCCTTCGGGTATATGACTTAAGTAAAATCTTGAGATACAAAAGTAGGATTTGCGGGAGGAAAAGTAAGTACACAATTAGTATTTATGAGTAGTGTTAGTGTCATGACTTGTAATTGACAATGATCTTGTTTTTAAGCTTAGCATGGGAAAAGTGAAAAATCAGGGATGATGAAGTTATCTTTTAAGACACTTAAATATGTTTTTTGTTCTATGATCCTTAAAGTTACCAATGAGGTAATGAAAACAATACATTATGTCAACACAAGAATAAGTTGTAGTTAGGAATATATATATAAAAAAAATAAAAAAAATTAGCTTACGCGATTTAACTTAACGATTACGATTTAAAACAAATGCGTACAATACTAAAAATACATAGTGAATTTATTGACGACATCAGTGACCCTAAAACACGAGGTGTTATATTACGGGTTGAACATCTACATTGGGCACCATCATTTATATGTATTTGATATACATACTGATAAGTGTTAAATACACATATCTTTTTATACCTAAAATAGTCCAATTAAACCCAAAACAGACCAAAAATGGCAACAAAATGCTTGTATTTGTGTTTTGTGTGTGCAGGTACGGATATATCAGAAATCACAAAGAAAACCATCAAAAACAAGCAAGCACGGACACGAGAACGGAAGAGTGTACAAAAGCCGAAAGCCAAAAGCCAGAAAAAGTCAAATCTACAGTCAACTTCAGTCAATCTTGGTCAACAAAAGTCAACAAGACCTAAAGTGTTTCAAAATAACCCCTCAACTTTCAGAAAAGTCCAAAAATGGTCCCTAAGCCTAAATGGGCCTCACTCGGATCCAAAAGCCCAATCCCTTAGCCCAATAGCCCTTTCATAAAACCACAGGGACCATTCTTGCTATTTCCTAAACCTTTTTTACACTACACCTTTTATAAACAACCACAAGGACTACTCTTGCCATTTTCGAAAATCCTTTTACACTAAAATTGGACAAAGAATTGAGAGGGACCAAAAATGTCATTACCCCAAACTCTTATAACCGTTTTCACCCAAACTCAGTTAAAAATAAAAATGGCGCCATTCACTGTTCATCGTCACCTACATTTCACCCCTCGGTAAGAACAAAGGGCTTTCCAAAATTGATGGGCAAGATAGGTAATTCAAGTGCTCATTTACAAGATAGCAAGGAGAAATTAGTCAAAACAAAGGGCTCTCACTAATCACTCAAGTGAGGATCACACGTCAGCAATGGTGAAAGCACAAGGGTTGATGGGATTTTACACTAAACTCACTCACACATCTAACACAATGTCACATCAAAGAATGACACGCTGGCAATCCTCTATCACACACAATTTGATCAAACGGATGAGATTTAAGCTCAAATGATTAAAGATATGGATGGTGAAGATTAGAGGGCGCGTCTAACAGAATGAAGACCTAGAAGCTTCCTCACAAGGCTATAAATAGAGCCTCATCCCTCACACAAAACTCTCGTTATCTGTTAATGTTAATTTCCTTTAACAGCTTATTTGGTTTAGTGTAGATTATTTAAAATGCTAGATCTAACTTTTTGATATTCTATGTTGCTTATTAGTTTTATAATTTTAGAAGTTTTAATGCTTATAGCTTAATTCTAGGATATCGTTGCTGATTTTCGTTTGCTTATTCAAATAGTTGAGAGCTTATTGTGTTTTCAAAAAAGGCTTATTAAGTTTTTCTAGTTGTAGATCTAGTTTTTAGCTCAACTCGTTTAGGTGATTGTGTTGATTTTGAGTTTATTTAGTTAAAAATACTTATCTCATATTTCTAAGTGCTCTTAGCTTAATCGGATTGCTTATTGTGTATGATTAATAGTGGTTTGTCTCGTGGAAATTTTTATAGCTTAATTGAATTTATTTTGTTTCGTTTTTGTTACTAGTAGTTTTTAATTGTTTAGCTTATTTAGTTTCAAGAGTTTTTTCGATTAATATAATTATTTTAGATCTCTTAAAGTGGCATTTTTCAAGTAGCTTATTAACTTTTGTGCTTATTAAATTGATATGTGATCTCTTGTGTGCTTAGAAATAGTTAAAGTTGATTAAAATTACAAATTTGCTAAACTCGTATAGCCATTTCTCATTTCTTAAGTTTGTTTAGAATTAAACTTTGAGACTCGTTGAGTTGTTGGGCTACTTTTGGACTAGGAGGATGCGTTTGGTCTGTTGAATTCTAAATGGGCCTTTTGTTTGTTTGACTTGGACGTTGGTTGACATGAATTGAATATGGTCGCAAATTGGATCTAGGATTTAGGATTGTTAATGTATAAATTGTTAAGTGTAAATTCTGTTTCTATTAACAGTTGGTGTTTTCTTGTTTTGACTTTTTGTACCGGTCAACTCATGAGGCGAGGAGCTTACGGGTTTATTTAGCTAGACCGACTTTTATTAGTTGTTTTAGTTAAATAAATCGGGTGGTATTCGTTTAAATTGCGGGTCTCCAATTAGGTTCATTTTCTAATCCTTTTTCAATTAATTAGTGTAGATTTATTTTATAGTTTTATAATATGCTTTGATTTTTGCCATGCTTAGTGTAGATTTATTTTTAAATGCTATGTTTAATTTCATTATGAGTAGTGAGTAGATTTATTAGTGCTTGTTAAGTGATTAGTGATTTGGAATTTAGGTGCGGGTTTAAAAAAATTTAAAAAATATTTAGTCATAAGTTTTGTCTTTTCGAATTATATTCTGTCATTTATTTTAAATGCAATTTAATTTCTTGTCATTTAATTTTAAGCATTTCATTTTACTTGTCATTTTAATTCGTTAAACCTAAGCCCGCACCTAATAAACATTTCACGTCACTTAGCAAGCATTTTAGTCATTTTTATTTTTAGATCACTTTTAGTATAATCTTGTAAGTTTTTAATATTAGTTTAATTTTTAGTTTAAAAATAGTTTTAAAACAAGAAAGTTTAGCTTTCTTGTTTTTTATTTATGCTTTCCTTTTTAGTAGATTTAGAAAACCAAACCAAAAACTTTTATGCTATTCAAGCTCGAATTACAACTCGAACGTAGATTTCCATTCACCTCTCGTCGAGGAAACGACCCGGAAGGTTTTTGAGATTTCACTTTGGTTAAAAGTGAATTTCTAGAACCCGACGGAAATACTATACTATACTATTATTGGCCTATCCTTATTAGTACGTATCTATATATTATATTATATATTTTATACGTATCGATTCGGACGGATCAATTTTTGGCGCCGTTGCCGGGGAGAGGTGTAGCGATTTCTACGGGATTGTTCGTGTTCGAGCCTTGAAGATCCTTTCTTCGGAAAGTTTATTTTCGTACTTATTAAAAATATAAAAATCCAAAAATATTTTTCTTCTTATTTTATTTTTATTTTTCCTTTTCCTTTATAAAAAACCCAAAAATATTTTCTTTTTATCTTAAAAAAAAAAAAATCCAAAAATATTTTTATTTCCATTTTACTTTCTTTTCTATAAAAAAAATACCAAAAATATTTTCTTTCTTATTTTAATTTCTTTATGTATTATTTGAAAAGGCTAAAAATATTCTTCTTTTTCCTCTTATCCGTTTAATTCTTTCTTCTTAATCCTCTATATTGTTTAATTCTTATGGCGTCTCATCATTCAAAATCTCTTTACGCGATCAAAGAATGTTCGACTTGTGGAAGTTTGTACACTAAAGAATGTTGTTCGATAGGAAGTTTTGAAGACAAGATCCTTACTCCCGTACCCGACTCTTCTCCGCGTTGTGCAAGATGTGGAACCCCGGTTGATGGTCCGAGTTGTCGTGGATGTGCATTTTTACGAAAGAAATTCGATGAAGATTTGCTTGCGTATTGTGTTGAAAATGGAATTTTCAAAGACTTTCAAGATACTTCCGAATCATCCGATGACAATACCAACGTTGTTAATGCTCTTCGAGAGCCATGCGTTGTCAATCAAGACCCCGGTGAAAAATCTTCGCAAGAACCTCCACAGATTGACCATAATTGTTGTTATGAGTGCGGTGATTCATCAGATGGAATTTTTTGTCGACAATGCATTTGTAAATCTTGTGGCAAAGGTGCTCATTACGGTTATAATTGTCCACCAAAAGTTCCGATTATCTCTAATCCAGAACAATGCAATCAAACCATTAATAAGC
>BQNB010032391.1:0-22480 GCA_026074375.1 Tanacetum coccineum | reverse complement strand
AATTCATGTGACCATTGGATGAACAATAGTCACATAAAATACACATTTACTTGATTTTAAAAAGCATATGGTCACACTTATTAACACTTTTGGCCACTTTTGGTTAACTTGTATGTGACTAAATCCCAAAAAAACCATGCTTTGTGTGACTAAATATTACAAAAGGCCACACAAACATAAAATTCATGTGACCATTAAATGAACAATAGTCACACAAAATACACATTTACTTGAATAAATCATCTCAAATGTCACATATATTATATATTTATGTGGCCAAAGGACGAACAATAGTTACTCTCAAAAACCATTCGTGTGACTATAAAGTATTTACGGTCACTAATACTGATTAATCCAACAAAACTTGTGCCTAATTTGTCACACATATTCGGGTTTTGGTCACTCTTTTTCAATAGAAATAGCCACGAACTCCTTAACGTGACTGTATGTGACCTACAGTGGTGCGATCTTTATTGACAAACACCCAAAAAAACACGTGTGACCATATGTATATCGTCACACATTTTTGGAGTGACCAATACCAGTTTTTGTACCAGTGTAACCACTGCATAAACATTGCATCATATAACATCATAAACAATTTGCATGCATGACCAGTACATGATCCCTTGCCTTATACGTGCGTTTACATTGCCTTAGGTGCTTTTTACATTTGTTTTATATAAAGGTTATTTATATAAATACTTGAACTTTCCCCAAGACATTGTGAGTGACACAATGGTCTCTAAACTCTTCCCGAGACATTGTGAATGACACAATGGTCTCTAAACTCTTTCCAAGACATTGTGAGTGACACAATGGTCTCTAGACTTTTCCTAAGACATCGTGAGTGATACGATGGTCTTTAAAACTTTTTCATGACTTTACATAATATCATTTCACATAACATTGAAACTTGTCACAGTCTACTGACCCCACTAATTATCTTACTATCCAACTCTGAAGATGAGTTTGAACATCCGTCCTATACTTTTGAAACACCTACGTCACCTCGTGACCCATCACCAAGAAACATGTCGATTAATTCGATCATGACTTTAACCCGTTACCTCGTAACATTTCATTTTTAGAAACACGACTTTTGGAACCCGACTTATTTTATTTTTCTTTACTCCTTTTGATTTTCAAGAAAATGCCGACGATAAGACAAAGAATAAGTTCCACAGAGATTGAGCAGATTGTGGCCCAACGAGTTACGAGTGCTATTAAGGCTATTGCTATCTACGAGACAAAAATCCGCACGGCTCACGACTTGATAGTTTGGGACGTACATCAGGGAGCCAAGGTCGCAAGGAATGCTAACAACAAAAGGAAGTGGGAAGGAGGTTACCAAAACAACATGGGACAACAAAACAAACGACAAAAGGTCGTGAGAGCTTACACTCCTAGACCAGATAACAAAAATGGATATGCTTGGAAGTTTCCTTTCTGGAACAAGTGTAAGCTACATCACACTAGTCCATGCACTGTAAAGTGCAACAACTGTAAGATAGTGGGTCACATAACTAGAAATTGTAGGACTCTCGTTCCTGTAACAACACAAAGGCCCCTAGTAGCCAACCAGAAACCTGTAGTAACCTGTTTCAGATGTGGTGCTCAAGGGTATTTCAAGAGTAAGTGCCCAAGGTCGAAGTATCAGAATCGTTGTAACCAGAAAGGAAATAAAGGAAAAGCTCACGGGACCCTAACGTCGTTATAGATCATGCTAATGCTTAAAGAGAGATTTTTCCTGCCTTACACAGTGAGACCTAAGTCGAAGCCTTCTTGGACTGTCTCTCCTAAGAGATTTGCACTAGTACCTTCCTATGAATCTTGTTGTATTGTGTGGATGTTTTTAAATCCTCTATTAATATTTGTGTCATGACGATTCTGTCAGTTACACTCATTGAATAATTACCGTCTTATAAACCATTGCACTATTGTTTTATAAACTATTTTGCCATCATCTTATAAACTATTTTTTTGTCATCTTATAAACTATTTTTTTGTCATCTTATAAACTATTTTGCTGTCATTTTATGAACTATTTTACTACTTTATAAACAGTTTTGGATACTACCTTATAATCCGTTGGGTTATACCATTTAACTCTGAGAAACGTAACACTAGTTTGACAAAAATGCGCATTTCATCGTTAGTGCTTAATTATACATAACCTGATCACCTATGTCTAATTCAGGAAGGATCATGCTATGTTGGAAGTAGTTACTTTAAAATTTTGTCAAAATCAATTTTCTACTTATATTCCTGAAAAGCAAGATTTTTGTGTGTGTATACATAAGCAGTACAGGTCACGGGCATTCGTATTAGTAAGCACAGTATCCAAGTATACTTTTACATAACCTTATCATATAGAGTCAGCCTTATCCTACACCACATCCTCAGTTGAGAGATCGAATTACACCACTAGTCACCCTAGGACAATCCTCCAACCAGTGCGGTCACATTAGTTGCTTCGTCATATGGCTAAGACCTTGGAGACTGTTAGTGAAAGAAAAAGGACTACTAGGAGCATAAGGAACTTATCTCTTGGAGCATAATAGTGAACTTTTCCTTTTAATTAGGGTTAGAATCACGAAATTTAGGAGATTTCCACACCAATCAATTTTTCTACATGGTCTATGAAGTTAAGGCTGCTAATGTTATAATATTGCATGTACCTAGAATCTAGCTTGATAGAAGTTTATAATCTGCTAATTTTTAGCCTTCTATGTATATCGTTCCCAATGCTAGACGGTATTTAAGTACACTATCGAGTTTAGTTGATTGGAAAACTAAATAGGAGCTTGAATACCATTTCTAAGAGGTTACACTTTTTAAATTTTCATAACCAGCCCATTAACATCGACCTAATGCCATCCGAATTAGGATGTTTTGACTTCATTATCTAGAATGGACTGTTGACCAAGCTACCACACAGTGATTTTTTGTGAAGAAAACTGTTCGTTATTCCACTTCAGTGACATGAGCCATAACGATATTATGGTGAATAGAGCTGATGATTAAGACACAACTCTAATTTGTAACATCTATCTTGCCCACCAAAGCTAGGAAGATGTATACGAGAAAGGATGCCATATTGGCTCCTTCTGTCACACATCAGCTAAGAAGAAGACCTGAGGAGAAGTCAAAGATTAGAATAGATAGCGACTTAGAGATGGACCTGTGTGCGGGAATCATTCTAGAATCTTTACTAAAGACTTGCTTCGGACTCCAACCATCCAGAAAGTTCAATCTAAATTGACTTTAGTGTCAAGTGATGCACCCCCGTGCACCGATCAATTATAAAACTAGCCCTTTCAGAGATGATATGTGAAAGAGTGAAACGAGTTGTTACCTAATTGAAGAACTCTTAGATAAAGATTTATATATGACCATGTTCTTCATTACCTTGGAGACTTCGTCTTTTTTTAACGAAGATAAGAATGGATCCTTTTCAGGATGTGATTGACTATTTGAAGAATTGAATAAGCTAAGTGTGACGAACCGTTAATCTTGCATCTAAGGACTTGTTGACTTGTTATGTTTAACTACAAGCGATCTAGCGTTTCACTCGAAGATCGCCCTGAAAATCTGGTTCATTCACCAAACTCAGAGTTTCATCGAACGATATATGATAGCAGGTATTCCATACACATCGCGAATTTCATTATCCGTTTTATTGGTTATACAAGTTCCAAGTAATGAACGTTTGGTTCTAATCAAACGCTACCGGGGTAGTATTATGTGACCTCATGAATCAGGTGTGCAAGCCATACTTAGATAAGTTTGTTATACTATTCATATATGATATTTTGATCTATTCAAAAAGCAAGAAGGAACACGAGGAACACCTTAAGATTATCTTGGAATTGCTTAAGAAGGAGGAATTATATGCCAAATTCTCTAAGTGTGAATTTTGGCTCCTGAAAGTGCAGTTTCTCGGTCGTGTTGTCTATAGTCAAGGCATTCACGTTGACCCCGCTAAGATTGAATCAATTAAGGATTAGGCAACGCCTACAACTCTAATAGAAATACGTCAATTCCTAAGACTTGCCAGTTATTACCGATGATTTATCGAAGGTTTCTCTAAGATATCGAAACCTCTAAGCAAACTGGCTTAGAAGAATGTGAAATACGAATGGGAAGAGAAAGAAGAGGAAGCATTTCAACTGTTAAAGCAGAAACTGTGCAGTGCACTGATTATGGCATTGCTGAAAGGAACTAAAAACTTTATGGTTTACTGTAATGCTTTACACAAAGGTTTAGGCACAGTATTGATGCAGAAGGATAAAGTTATAGCCTGTGCGTCCCGTAAACTTAAGGTTCATGAGAAGAATTATATGACTCACGATTTAGAATTAGGAGCCGTAGTGTTTGCTCTAAAGATTTTGAGACACTACTTGTATGGAACGAAGTGTACCGTATTTACTAATCACAAAAGCTTGCAACACATCCTTGATCAGAAAGAGCTGAACATGAGACAATGATGATGGTTGGAATTACTCAGTGAATACAATTGTGAGATTCGTTATCACCCTGGGAAGGCAAACGTTATGGTAGATACCTTAAGCCGAAAGGAATGGATAAAGCCCCTACAAGTTCGAGGCTTAGTTATGACCATCGAGTTAAACCTTCCGTCTTAAAATTTTAATGCTCAAGCTGAGACAATGAAAGAGAAGAATGTTAAGGAAGAAAATTCTTATGGTATGGACAAAGAGTTTGAGACTCGTCCTGATGAAACCCTCTACATTAGGAACAGGAGTTGGTTATAACGTTTTGGAGAATTAAGTGATGTGATTATGCATGAGTCGCATAAGTCTAATTATTCTATCCACCCTGGATCGGATAAGATGTATCATGATCGTAAACAGTTGTACTGGTGGCCCAACATGAAAGCAGACATCGCCACCTATGTCAGTAAGTGCTTGACATGTTCAAAAGTAAAAGCTGAATACCATAAACTATCTTGTTTACTAGTATAACCAAAAATACCCCGATGGAAATGGAAAAGATAACAATGGACTTTGTCACCAAGTTGCCAAAGACATCAAGTGGTTACAACACGATTTGGGTACTCGTTGATCGTCTTACAAAGTTTGCACACTTCCTACCAATAAAGGAGACTGATATAATGGAGAGACTAATGAGACTTTACTTGAAAGAAGTAGTCTCCAAGCATGGAGTACCAGTCTCGATTATCTCAGACAAAGATAGCAGATTTACATCTCATTTCTGGCAGTCACTCTAGAAAGCTTTGGGTACACATCAGGATATGAGCATTGCGTATCATCCACAAACAGACAGCCAAAGTGAAAGAACCATCCAAACACAAGAAAATATTCTACGAGCTTGTATGATAGATTTTGGTAATGGTTGGGATAGGCATTTACCCTTAGTAGAGTTTTCATACAACAACAGTTATCATACCAGTATTAAGGCTACACCGTTCGAGGAACTTGACGGACATAAGTGTCGATCACCTGTCTGCTGGACTGAGATTGGAGATAGCCAACTCACTGGTCCAGAGATTATTTACGAAACAACTGAGAAAATTATTCAGATAAAGAACCGAATCCAAGCCGCACGTGATCGTCAAAAGAGTTACGTCGATGTGAGGCATAAACCTCTAGAATTTCAAGTTGGAGATAAGGTTATGTTGAAGGTTTTGCCTTGGAAAGGAGTAATACGTTTTGAAAAACGGGGAAAGCTGAACCCGAGATACATATGACCATTCAAAGTGTTAGCTAAAGTTGGACCTGTAGCCTATCAACTAGAACTTCCACAACAGCTAAGCAAGGTTTATAGCACATTCCATGTGTCAAATATAAAGAAGTGTTTGCGATGAAACACTCATCATTCCATTGGAAGAGATCAAAATCAATGAAAAACTTTATTTCATCAAGGAACCGGTGGAAATCATGCACTGGGAGGTCAAACGACTAAAGAACAGTTGCATTACGATCATCAAGGTACGATGAAACTCCAGGAGAGGTCCTGAGTTCACTTGGAAATTCAAAGACCAGTTCTGAAGCAAGTATCCACGCTTGTTTTTTGACACCTCACCACCGAATACCATCAACCGAGTTCCAGGACGAAACTCTCTTAACGGGGAAAGACTGTGACAATCGGTAATTTTCTGGGATGTGAATACAAATAATATCTAAAAATGTTATTTAGATTTTTTGACTCCTCTATGTTTTAAGGATGACAAAATGTAAAAACATCTACGATAAAATAAACGTTCACACGTTATTAATCGTAAACTTCTATTTTGACGTAAATCACTTAAGGTATGTATAAACAAATCATTAAACATGATTAGTGATCAAGAAAATAATTTCTCTCAAACCTTAAATTTCTACAAAAGTATTTTTACACAATAAAAATAAACAAAATGTTTTAATTTATTAAGAAATGTTTTAATTAAATATATAAAAATTCAAAATCTGGTTTTCCCCCAAAATGGAACCTTCTACACCAGATTTTACCTTCCCCACTACAGGACAAAAATGGGAGCGTCTACCTAGGGGCGGCCCCCTGATAGGCAGGACGACCCCTAGATATATCTGGGACCGCCGGGACCACCCACATGAGACGTTATCCTATCCTGGCTATAAATACTACACTATATCTTGCTGTTTCTCAGACCTCTTTGCACAGATTTTTCGAATCTCTTTCTCTCTCTAAAATCCCATTTCTCTCTCTAAATCTCTTGATCATTAACATAGTTTAATCTTGTTTCAAGTGATCCAATCTCTTCTTCTTTCTTCTATCAAGTGGAAGAGAAGAACACTCGTATTCGCCAAGAAAAAAAGTGTTATAGATTAGTAATTTCTTCTATCTTCTTCTAGATCCAAACCTCTATTGTTTGATCTAGTGTGATTGTGTAAATCCGGATAGTGTATACATCCGAAACTGTTGATTGAGTGTCGGTTAGTATTTTAGTCCTTAAAATACACTAGTGAAGTGGTAGATTGGTTCTAGCTAAGATTAGGACTTGAAATTTAGCTTAGTGTCGAAAAACAACGTAAGCAACTTGTAAACGGTTTTCTCCGCCTGAAGTGTCACACCCCGTCGATGGCGGAAACACGGGATGCGACGATACCATTCATCGCACAAGATACAAGATCATACACTTTAATAATTACATTCATAAAACTGAAGTTTACAGAACTTTACAAGTTTAAAACTTAACAAAATTCAAAACTACGTCCATCTCTACCCAGTCCCCTTGGGTTACATCTTTCTCTTCTAATACCAATCACATACCTTTGATTCGACACACCTGAAAATGATACTCGAAAACGTCAACAATAATGTTGGTGAGCTCGTAGGTTTGACCTTAAACCCAAAAGCTATGCCAATATTTCAACAGTGGACAATAGTGTTATATGACAGTGAATATATGCTAACAATCCAAGACATAACATCCACGCTAGTCAATCACAATATGTCACTTACACACCTAAAGGGCCTACTAGCTGGAGCACTAATATTAGGCAGGACCTCAAACAAACTTGGGTAGGCGTACCCATCATCTCCAATAATCACACAAATATTGGGTATGCGTACCCATTCGATCCAATAATCTCATAAATACTGGGTAGGCGTACACATCCGATCTAATAATCTCACAACACTGGGTAGGCATACCCATCTGATCCAATAATCATGCATAATATTCACATAACAGTGATAAGCACATAACTTGTCCTAAAAACAAAACCACATTTCGCACAGATCAATTCAAAACATTTCAAAACACATTTGAGTATCATTTTCCCTTAACAGAAAAACAGTAAAAAGTAGGGCTACAAGAACTTACCTCAATCAGCAATAAAAGCAACCGCACAATCTCAATGAAGCAGAACACAATAAATCCCTATGCAAGTGTACAATGTACCCGACAACGACCTAATATATACTCACTATATCAATACCCGTACAAAATTATCTTATTGTACAAAATTATCTCATTTTCATCCTAAAATCCCATTTCCAATTTATATCATTCCAACTCGTTACCTTAAATCTTTCATTTCTTACAAAACCATCATCTTATTACCAAGACTATCTCATTATCAACACTTTATTTTATATTATGGTTGTGTGGTAATTATGCGAAAATGACTCAAAATCACTTGGGAAAAGTGTGGCATCAATACAACAAAGCTCAACACCTCAAATTCCGAACGATACAATCGACCAAAATACTTTGCGAAAAACTGACAAAAAGGAATAAGCAAGAGCTCAAAAGCCAAAGATAAATAATCCACGTTTCCGTAGTCGATACGATATATATATTTAAATATATATGTACATGAATACTTTATAACTTAAATAAAATAATAATATTTTATTATTATTTTTGTCTTATTATCGGGCTAACGGGGTATAATGTTTCGTCGTTAAATATTTCTGAAAGCTTTTACCTCAACACTTAATCTTTTTAAAGATTCTCTCTTTCATTTCCTCAATTAAAATTGACACAACGGTTATAAATAGTAAATATTTAAGGAAAGTTTTGAGAAATTACACCATTGGTATTGTATTAAATTTTCAAGTTAAATAACCATTTATTATTAAAACATTGAAAATTTTACCTCTTTTTAGCAAAACTCTAAGTATATAATTCTTTTGAAAATTCGGAATGACCCGTACATCTTTATGACTTTCTCCAAGGTATTAAACCTTAATCCAAAATAATTTTCACAAATCCGACGCTTTCCAACAAACACAATATCAATACCATTGTAATGATTTATTAAACCGTGGCAAAATAACCTCTTCACAATCGACAAGTCCAACAAAAAGTCATCCCTCTTAGTCCAACACAACTCTCTTTAGTTCATTTATAAAAATCCACAACTCATTTATTCATTATTGGGTCATATGGTCCATCATGGTCCAAAATTCTTAGCCCGATAGCGAAACATATTCCATAATTCTTTTTATAAACTCCAAAATACAAATCAAACCCAATGAGTCTTAAGCCCATTAAGCCGAATAAATAAGCTATAAACTTATACTACTATCTATATATATAAGTCGGTAACCCCAACAATAAGCCAAAATCTTCAAAATACGCCGAATACATATATAAGCTCAAATAAGCTGAAATCAAAGTAAGCTAAAACCGAATAAGCCCAAATCCATTAAGCCATAAGCTTAATATAAGCCAAACTCAATAAGCAAAATTTATAAGCCAAAGCCAAATGGGCCGAGCCTATTGTGGCACTCACACCGAAACCAAATGGACCCTAGTTGGGCCAAAACCAACCAAACGGACCCTTGTTCGGCCGTGACCAACCAAACGCACCCTAGTTGGGCTAGAACAAACCAACGCACCCTTGTTGGGCTAGAAACAAACCGGACGCACCCTTGTTGGGTCGGTCCAACAAAACAAACCACACCAAAATCACATAAGCCCAAATAAGCTATATCCTAGCTTATTGAATAAGCAAAACTTCTAAATAAGCTCTTATAAGCATTTTTTATAAAATAAAAAATTAACACAAAACTATTTTACTTAAACTTAAAAAGTTTTTCTTCCTTTTTTTTAAGCCGACGCATAAATACCCCTTTTTATATTTTTGATTTCAAGTTTCGATCTTTTTGGCGATCAACTTGTACAACTAGCGTCTAGACATCACCATAATCACAAAAGTACAACTTAAATTCAAAGTTTTATAAAAACTTACTTGTTTGATGAGCTTGGTTCGATCGAGACACGCGTGAAAGACTAAAACCTTGTTTCTACAACCCGAATCAATTAGTTATCAACCCAATAATACAATCTTAACCCGTGTTCTTGGAAAAATCTTCAAAACTTATGTTTTTCTTCTCCTTTGTGGTTCGGCCGGATATAGAGAGAAAAAAGAGAGTTTTTTTATTTCAAAAATGACGCATGTATGTGAAAATGGGATAAGATGGTGGAATATGGGTACTAAAGGGGACATGTTAGCTTAAAAATATCCATCTTGTCTCCCCTTTTTCATCCTTAACCAAAAATGGATCCTAGGAGGGTCCCAGGTCTTCCTTTTTGTGTCGGGATCACCTAAAAGGTAAATTTTCATCTATTTAAAATGTCACCCAAACTTAGTTATCATTTTCATTGCGTTTAAAATCATTTTTCCATAAACCTGTATTATTCATACGACACTTATCACCTCAAATAGCTATAAAAATCCATTTTGAGCCGTTATCGGCCGACTCCGGACCGAAAACATGAATCTTGACGAAACTCAACCGAACCTTGCTTATCCATTTTAAAATCACTCCAAACCACAAAATATAGCTTGGAAACTTATATTCGCCCAAAATTTCACCTTTTTACGACTATTACAGTCTTTTACCAAAATTCGCAAAAACAACTTTTTTGATAACTTTCAATTCTCACACTCACGATTTACAATTTAAATCAACGTTATTTCAATATTATGAATTTATTAAATAAATAAACCCATTAACACATTCCCAACCTTATAAATCTCCACTCTTAAATAAAATGCCGTGACGGTACGCGCTGCGTGACGATTTTTCGCTAAACGCGGGAAAACTTCTCGAAAAGCACTGAAAACCTCAAAACCACTATAAAATAGGAAACGAATCATAATTGATTCATTTACGAACTCCACACTTCACCAAAACTCCCGGTCAAACCGAAACCGCTTTTACGTAAAATAGACAAAATAAGTCAACTTTTCAGCTTTCATCAGGAAAACTGATAAGATCGAAAGACTTCAAAATGCAAAACTATAATATTTTATAATACTTAACCCTGGAAATATTACTGGTTATCACAGTCTCGCCCCCTTAAAAGAATTTCGCCCCGAAATTCAACTCAAATTATCAACTCACATCATTAACAGGAAATTCCATTCCTATAAGAATCACATCAATCACTAAGGTTTAGTCTTTTCAAACGAGGTTTCTTACGATCCCCCTAAAGACTAAATCTTTCTACAGTCCAGTCCTATACTTTCTCACGGTCAATTCATATCCACTCACAACATCACGATAATTTCTCATATTACCTCTTAACTTCACAATTTCCTCTATTTTAGGTCTCACTGCCTCAGTCGGGTGTCAAGATATGATCCTGTCCTCGACGTGATAGAAAATCTATCAGATTTAGCATTGCCAAATATTTCTGGTTATCCAACCAACTGGACTAACCCTACGTGGTATATGTCCTACACAATACGACTCATACTCTACTTTCCATTACTTACATACTCAAAAATCCTTAAACAAACCTTATTTGGTTAATAATCCCAGCTCTACCCATCCTAGGAAGGCCGTTCCAAAATTCACACCACATCGTCACACGCTTTAAACTATTCCAAATCAATCCTACTCAACAGGTGTCTTAATTTTTCACCCCACTCAGGTAGTCAAATTACCTCTCAAAAACTCACACAGTCAAAAGTATGATTAGGTTTCCAAACCGATCACAACAACTCTTTCCTCTACTCCCTACGACTGTCCACGGTCTATTTCTTCCTATTATATCTTCTATCCAAACGGTATAATTGGTCATCCCAAAATCCCATTTCCAATTTATATCATTCCAACTTGTTACCTCAAATCTTCTATTTCTTACAAAACCATCGTCTTACACGAACAACAACGCAAACACACTCTCATACGGAAAATCTGCGCTCTCAACTAACAGGAACAACGCAAAAATACTGTTATCCACATAGACCGAACAAAATTTCCTTCACTAATACAAAACGTTTTAAATACAAATCACCTAGTAACTAGAATGATCCGTCATAACCACTATTACAAAAAAAGAACTTTCCTAATCATAACCAACACTAACCGATACTACCCGGTTTAGTGGTATACACAAGACTGCTAATCCGAACCTCATATACCCTACGCACCTCCTCTAGGCTCCTGCCCTCTCCTCATACCGTCAACTACCTCAGCCAACTCTAATTGTGCACGTCTCTCCTCAGCAAGCTGTAACTGTAAATTCTGGTTCTCTCCCTGCACATCACTGATGGCATGCCACAGAGCTGCTCTCTGGGCATCCGTCTGACCTGCTTAAGCCTCAAGGGCTAACACTGGCCTTTATATCGCTTTGAATGTCACTGCGACCCTCTCTTGCTCATACTCCAAACTCCTAATTTGGTACCTCTGGGAGAAAATCTCCTCCCTAACCGCCCTCGACCTAGTGAATAACTCTCATATGTCCCTATCGTACCTCTTAAATAGAGCAGGCGATAACTCCTCCAATCGTGCTGCATGATCGCGAATCAATCCCCCCTGCCTCTCGACTTCTCAGTTAAAAATTCCTCAGTCTCAACTGCAGCGGGTGTAGCTACAGGAGATGGTACATTCAAGGGTATCATAAGCGATGAAGTGGGTGATGAAACATCAGAATGTGATGGAGAAATGGGAAGTGAACCAGATGTCCACTCGGGTGAAGGTGGTATCTGTACAGGTGGTACTGGTGGTGGGTAATCAGGAATATCAATATAAATCATACCGTCCTCCGGGTCTGTCCATGTGGTAAGTGTGGGCTGTCTAAATGCTGACACCCTCTTAGGTCTCTCAGACTCTGGTGCCGATCTAGAACCCTGTCCGACCTCAAACGTACTGTATACATCACTCTCCTCTAATGCTAACTCCCGGCACCTCAACGCTCCATACCCAAGTCCTAAAGGCGCACTCACAGTCGTCCCCACAACCGAAGTTGCCTGCTGCTGACCCCCAGGTACAGCCTCCTCCTCCTCCTCTAGACCAAGTCCATCACCCTTTACACTATGACCCTCGTGGTCTATACCACGACTCTCATCATCCCTACCATGACTCTCATCATCTAAACCATAACCCTCATCATCTATACCGGGGCCCTTGACCCCCATAGTAGGACCCTCGTCCTCCGCAGCAAGATCCTCATCCTCTGCAGTAGGACCCTCGTCCTTTGCGCCCTCAGTCACACTGTCGGAATCCATACTCTCCTCTATCTCCTTATCCTCCTTATTATCATCCTCCTCACTATCCTCTACTAACTAAGACGAACCACGATAACGCTTCCGCAAAGGAAGGTCTGGTGGCGACACAAATGACGAACTCTCGTAAGAGGACCGAAACCTCCTATGGAGTGCGGACTCAGACATAGCTTCCACCTCTGCCATAGTGGCAGAGAGGCCTGATGACATCGCATGTGGAACGCGCACAACCATACATGCGATCTTGAGAAGAATGGGAACAAAAACGGGTGGGGTACTCTCAGATAGTGATATAGGTGGTGCTATAGCGAGGGGTGACTCAGGTGTCTCGGTATCAATAGGGTCCTCGAAAGGCTAGAACTCAGTGCCTATCCCATCTAAATAAGCCTTTCTAATGGCCTCATAGGGGTCCTCGGGAAGTGGCACGGGCACTCGGGAGCTTTAAGCTTTGTCGCCCTGGGTGGAAATCTTCGGGTCAACCATCACTGGGGTAGACATCCTGTGATAACATGATAAAAAGGTATAAGTATAAAATATTTTTATCCAAATTATCAGCATCATTATTGCTTACATATACAAATCATCATAGCATTTGAAATTAGACGTCTGTAACCGTATATGTATATATATATATGTATATATATATATATATATGTATGTATATATATATATATATATATAAAAAAAATTTTTATTTTGGGGGGGTTTTTTATGGTTAATATAGATGTATATGTATATTTATGTCACCTTTATGTTATTATATATATATATATATATATATATCTATATATATATATATATATATATATATATATATATATTACATATATATATATTCATATATATAATATATATACATATTTATATAATTATTCAACCATTTATATATATCTAATATGTAGATATGTATATAGGTATATATGTCTATTATGTATTATATGATATGTAATGTATGTATATATGTATTAATATTTTATCAAATTATCAGCATCATTATTGTTAATATACAAATCATATAGCATTTGAAATTAGACGTCGTATCCGTATAGTTACATATATATATGTATATTTATATTTATAATAGATATTATGATGTATATATATATTTATATATATATTATATATATATTATATATATATATCTGATATATATGTATGTATATAGATATATGTATTAGCTATATGTACTATATATATATATATATATATATATATGTATATATATATGTATATATATATGTATATGTATGTATATATGTATATGTATGTATATATGTATATGTATGTATATATGTATGTATATATGTATATATGTATGTATGTATATATGTATATATGTATGTATATATGTATGTATATATATATATATATATATATATATATATATATATATATATATATATATATATATTATTATATTTATATATTTATATATATTTTTATTATATGTTTTAATATTAAATATATCGGAAAAAATACAAACAATAATCACCAACCAAGTTTGATACTGAATGGGCACGACTGGTCAACACATAAAACACATAATCCACCAAAGCACATTCCCCAAATCACATCGCTGCCTGCGACTATCCACAAAATTTCTCAAGGCAACACGCACTACACTAAGGCAAGCATGGCCAACATCAAACAATCAATCATCGCTACCCGCGACGATTTTTTTTACTTACTCTCTAGGCATCGCACACTACTACTACTAAGGCAGCATGGCAATCCTAAAATCAACACAATCTCAATCTCAACACTCATAAGTGTTCTTATCACTTAACATCGTATCATTTTTAGGTGGTCACATTACTCACACATCCCTTCCCTCCCCTAACATAACTTTAGAAAACTAATCCTATCATTTCATAGTCCTTCCTGAATTAAGCATAGTTGATTAGGCTATGCATAATTTAGGAAAAATTCTATGAACTGCTCAGATTATTTAACTTTCGCCATGTTCGAGGCTTTACTAAAAATAAACTTTACTTCTTGGTTATAGTTGCCCTTTTTATTTTATAAAAACTGGCATTCTCTATAACCTTGGCTCTGATACCAATCTGCCACACCCCGTCGATGGCAGAAACACGGGATACGACGATACCATTTATCGCACAAGATACAAGATCATACACTTTAATAATTACATTCATAAAACTGAAGTTTATAGAACTTTACAAGTTTAAAACTTAACAAAATTCAAAACCACGTCCACATTCTACCCAGTCCCCTTGGGTTACATCTTTTCTCTTCCAATACCAATCACATACCTTTGATTCGACACACCTGAAAATGATACTCAAAAACGTCAACAATAATGTTGGTGAGCTCGTAGGTTTGACCTTAATCCCAAAAGTTGTGCCTATATTCCAACAGTGGACAATAGTGCTATATGACAGTGAATATATGCAAACAATCCAAGACATAGCATCCACGCTAGTCAATCACAATATGTCACTTACACACCTAAGGGTACCAGTTGG
This sequence comes from Tanacetum coccineum, assembly GCA_026074375.1. Classification (NCBI taxonomy): domain Eukaryota; kingdom Viridiplantae; phylum Streptophyta; class Magnoliopsida; order Asterales; family Asteraceae; genus Tanacetum; species Tanacetum coccineum. The sequence continues at coordinate 7,023 of BQNB010032391.1, read as the reverse complement.
TTGCACTACATATTAGGGCAGGTACCTCACACCTAAACATGGGTTAGCATACCCATTTTGCTATAATAATCACACTAATCTAGGTAGGCTACCCATCCGGATCTGAATAATCCTCACCAATACTGTTAGGCGTACCCATCCGAATTCTAATAATCTCTCAACAACGGGTAGGCGTACCATCTGATCCAATATTCTTGCTAATTTAATATAATAGTTCATAAGCACATAACTTGTTCCAAAACCAAAAACCACATTTCGACCGAATCAATTAAACATTTCAAATTACATTTGAGTATCATTTTCCCCCAACGGAAAAATAGTAAAAAGTGGGGCTACGAGAACTCACCTCAATCATCAACAAAGCAACCACACAATCTCAATAAAGCAGAACACAATAAATCCCTACACAAGCGCACAATGTACCCGACAACGACCTAATATATACTCACTATATCAATACTCGTACAAAATTATCTTATTGCACAAGTGTTCGCCTAACTCATGCAAAATCCTCATTTTCATCCCAAAATCCCATTTCCAATTTATATCATTCCAACTCGTTACCTCAAATCTTTCATTTCTTACAAAACCATCATCTTATTACCAAGACTTTATCTCATTATCAACACTTTATTTTATATTATGGTTGTGTGGTAATTACGCGAAAACGACTCAAAATCACTTGGGAAAAGTGTGACATCAATACAACAAAGCTCAACACCTCAAATTTCTGAACGATATAATCGAACAAAATACTCTGCAAAAAACTGATGAAAAGGAATGAGCAAGAGCTCAAAAGCCAAAGATAAATAATCCACGTTTCCGTAGTCGATACGATATATATATTTAAATATATATGTACATGAATACTTTATAATTTAAATAAAATAATAATATTTTATTATTATTTTTGTCTTATTATCGGGCTAACGGGGTACAATGTTTTGTCGTTAAATATTTCTGAAAGCTTTTACCTCAACACTTAATCTTCTTTAAGATTCTCCCTTCTATTTCCTCAATTAAAATTGACACAACGGTTATAAATAGTAAATATTTAAAGAAAGTTTCAAGAAATTACACCTTTGGTATTGTATTAAATTTTCAAGTTAAATAACCATTTATTATTAAAACATTGAAAATTTTACCTCTTTTTAGCAAAACTCTAAGTATATAATTCTTTCGAAAATTCAGCATGACCCGTACGTCTTTATGACTTTCTCCAAGGTATTAAACCTTAATCCAAAACAATTTTTACAAATCCGACGTTTTCCAACAAACACAATATCAATACCATTGATATGATTTATTAAACTGTGGCAAAATAACCTCTTCACAATCGACAAGTCCAACAAAAAGTCCTCCTCTTAGTCCAACACAACTCTCTTTAGTTCATTTATAAAAATCCACAACTCATTTATTCATTATTGGGTCATATGGTCTATCGTGGTCCAAAATTCTTAGCCCGATAGCGAAACATATTCCATACTTCTTTTTATAAACTCCAAAATACAAATCAAACCTAATGAGTCTTAAGCCCATTAAGCCGAATAAATAAGCTATAAGCTTATACTACTATCTATATATATAAGTCGATAACCCCAACAACAAGCCAGAATCTTCAAAATACGCCGAATACATATATAAGCTCAATTAAGCTAAAATCAAAGTAAGCGAAAACCAAATAAGCCAAAATCCATTAAGCCATAAGCTTAATATAAGCCAAACTCAATAAGAAAAATTTATAAGCCAAAGCCAAATGGGCCGAGCCCATTGTGGCACTCACACTGAAACCAAATGGACCCTAGTTGGGCCGAAACCAACCAAACGGACCCTTTTTAGGCCGAGACCAACCAAACGCACCCTAGTCGGGTCGTGACTAACCAAACACACCCTAGTTGGGCTAGAACAAACCAACGCACCCTTGTTGGGCTAGAAACAAACCAGATACACCTTTGTTGGGCCAGTCCAACAAAACAAACCACACCAAAATCACATAAGCCCAAATAAGCTATATCCTAGCTTATTGAATAAGCAAAACTTCCAAATAAGCTCTTATAAGCATTTTTTATAAAATGAAAAATTACCACAACAACCATTTTACTTAAACTCAAAAACCGTTTCTTCCTTTTCTTTTTATGCCGACGCATAAAAACCCCTTTTTATGTTTTTGATTTCAAGTTTCGATCTTTTTGGCGATCAACTTGTACAACTAGCGTCTAGACATCACCATAATCACAAAAGTACAACTTAAATTCAAAGTTTTATAAAAACTTACTTGTTTGATGAGCTTGGTTCGATCGAGACGCGCGTGAAAGACTAAAACCTTGTTTCTACAACCTGAAACTATTAGCTATCAACCCAATAATAAAATCTTAACTCGTGTTCTTGGCAAAATCTTCAAAACTTTTGTTTTTCTTCTCCCTTGTGGTTCGGCCGGATATAGAGAGAAAAAGAGAGAGTTTTGTGTTTTTTTAATTTTCAAAATGAGGTGCATGTATGAGAAATGAGATAAGGTGGTGGAATATGGGTACTAAAGGGGACATCTTAGCTAAAGAATAGCCATCTTGTCTCTCCTTGTTCTTTCTTAACCGAAAATGGATCCTAGGAGGGTCTCGGGTCTTCCTTTTTGTGTTGGGATCACTTAAAAAGCTTAAAGTTTCTACTATTTAAACGCTCAACCCAAACTTAGTTTTCATTTTAATTGCGTTTTTTTTAAAACATTTTTTCCATAAACCTGGATTATTCATACGACACTTATCACCTTAAATAGCTAAAAAAAATCCATTTTGAGCCGTTATCGACCGACTCCGGACCGAAAACATGATTTTTTTGACAACACTCAACCGAACCTTGCTTATCCATTTAAAAACACTTCAAATCACAAAATAAAGCTTGAAAACTTATATTCACCCAAAATTTCACCTTTTTACAATTGTTAAAGTCTTTTACCGAAATTCACGAAAACAATTGTTTTTTTATAACTTTCAAATCTCACACTCACGATTTACAATTTAAATCGACGTTATTTCGTTATTATGAATTTATTAAATATAAATATACTCACATTAATCATATTTCCCTGTATTCAATAAATCTCCAATACTTAAATATATTGTGTTGCCGGTACGCGTATGGTGACGATTTTTCGTAAACACGGAAACAATTCCCGGACAAGTCTGAAAACTTCAAAAACCACTCAAAACAGGAATAACATGGTAATAATGATTATGTTTCGATCTCCACACTTCATCAACACTCCCGATAAACCGTAACGCTTTACGCAAAATGGACCACAGAAGTTAACTTTTCAGCTTTCATCAGGAAAACTGACAAGATCGAAAGACTTCAACATACAAAACTATAATATTTTATTATACTTAGCCCTAGAAATATTACCGGTTATCACAGTCTTACCCCTTTAAAGGAATTTTGCCCAGAAATTCAACTCAAATTATCAACTCACACCATTAACAGGAAATTTCATTCCTCAAAGAATCACATCAATCACCAAGGTTTAGTCTTTTTAAAATGTGGTTTCTTACGATCCCCCTAAAGACTAAGTCTTTCCACAGTCCAGTCCTATACTTTCTCACGGTTAATTCATATCCGCTCACAACATCACGATAATTTCTCATATTACCTCTGAGCTTCACAATTCCTCCATTTTAGGTCTCACTGCCTTAGTCGGGTGTCAGGATATGATCCCGTCCTCAACATGATGAAAAATCTATCAAAATTGGTATTGCCAAATCTTTTTGGTTATCTAACCAACGGGGCTAACCCTACGGGGTATATGTCCTACACAATACGACTCACACTCTACTTTCTTGATACATACACACTCAGAAATCCCCAAGGAAGATAATACTTTGCGTTGGTAACCATCTAGGCTATACCATCCTAGGAAAGGCACGTTCTAAAATCTTACACTTAGTCACACGCTTTAAATATTCTAAAATCAAATCCTACTCAACAGGTGTATCTAATCTCACCTTCTCCTTGGTAGGTCAAATTTCCTAGAAAATTACACGCTTTAATTAAATATGTATCTATCAGGTCTCCTATAAATGATCATAATAACTCTTTCCAATACTTTTTGGGACCATCCATGGTATATTTCTTCCTATAATATCTCCGAACCGGAAGGTATAATTGGTCTACCCGAATAAGTTTTGAGCTCATAGAACATACTACTACATCGCATGCCACATCCTAATAAGGAAGTGGGCATCTACTCTATCACGAACAATCAATCGCGACGCACTCACATACGGGCAAAATTGCGCTCTCATCTAACCGAAACAACACAAAATACTGCTATCCACGTAGACCGAACAAAATTTCCTACACTAATGCAAAACGATTTAAATACAAATCACCTAGTAACTAGAGTGATCCCTTCAATAACCCACCATTAAATGTATCTTTCCTAATCATAACCGACACTAACTGGTACTATTCGGTTTAGTGATATAAACAAGACTGCTAATCCAAACCTCATGTATCCTACGCACCTCCTCTGGGCTCCTGCCCTCTCCTCATACCGTCAACAACCTCAGCCAACTCTAATCATGCAGGGTCTCTCCTCAGCCTACGCTATAACCGGTAAATCTCGGTTCTCTCCCTGCATATCATTGATGGCATGCCACAGAGCTGCTCTTTGGGCATCCGTCTGACCTGCCCAAGCCTTAAAGGCTAACAATGGCCTCCATATTGCTCCGAATGTCACTGCGACGCTCTCCTGCTTGTACTTCAAACTCCTAAAACCGGGTACCTCTGATAGAAAAATCTCCTCCTTAACCGCGTCGACCTACGGAACAACTTCAATATCCCTATCATACCTTCTAAACAGAGCAGCGACAAATCCTCCAACTGTTATGTGCATGATCACGAATCAATCCCCCTGCATCTAAACTTGAGCTCCTAGCTTAGTCAAAAAATCACCTCACTCTTAACTGTAGCGGGTGTTAGCTCTAGGAGATGAGTACAGTCAAAGGTATAAATGGGCGATTGAATATGGGAGAAGGAACATCATAAATGTGATGGAGAAATGGGAATGAACTAGATGTCCTTACTAGGGGTGAAGGTATGGTGTCGGTAAAGGTGGTTGTGGTGGTGGGGAATCAGGAATATCAATATCAAATCATTCTCCTCTAGGTCTGTCCATGTGGTAAGTGTGGGCCGTCTAAATGTTGACACCCTCTCAGGTCTCTCGGACTCTGGTGCGATCCAAAACCCTGTCCGACCTCAAAACGTAGTATATAACTTCACCCTCCTCTATTTGCTACAATACACGGCGTTCTCAACTCTCCATACCCAGAGTACTAAAGGCGCTACCTCACAGTTCGTTTCCCTACAGCACAAGTTGTCTGCTGCTGACCCCTAGGTACAGCCTCCTCCTCCTCCTCTAAACCAAGTCTATCACTCTCTATACTATGACCCCCGTCATCTATACCATGAATCTCATCATCCCTACCATGACTCTCATAATCTAAACCATAACCCTCATCATCCATACCAGGGCCCTCGACCCTCGCAGTAAGATCCTCGTCCTCCACAGCAGGATCCTCATCCTTTGCAGTAGGACAACTCGTCCTCTGCGTCCTCACTCACACTGTCAGAATCCATACTCTCCTATATCTCCTCATCCTATCATCATTCATCCTCTCTCACTATCTCTTTACTATTCATACGTTACCACGATTATCGCTTCGCGAAGGAAGGTCTCAAGTGGCGGACACCACAATGGCGAACTCTCGTATGAGGTCTGAAACCTCTTACAGAGCGCGAACTCAGACATAGCTGCCAACTCTGCCATACCGGCAAAGAGGCACGATGACATCGCATGTGGAACGCGCACGGCCATACGTGCGGTCCTGCGGATAATGGGAACTAAAACGGGTAGGGTACTCTCAGATAGTGGTATAGGTGGTGCTATAGCGAGGGGTGACTCGGGTGTCCTAGTATCATTGGGGTCCTCAAAAGGCTCAGACTCAGTGTTCGTCCTTATCCAAAATTAAGCCTGCTAATGGCTCAAGGGATCCTTAGGAAGTGCACGGGCAATCGGGAGCTCTGAGCTCCGTAGCCTGGGTGGGGAACTCTCGGGTCAACAACACTAGGGTAGATCCTGGTGTATAACACGGTATAAAAGGGAATAAAGTATAAATATTTTTATCTAAATTATCAGCATCATTATTGCTTACATATACAAATCATCATAGCATTTGAAATTAGACGTCTGTATATATTGAGTATAACGGAAAGAATACAAACAATAATCACCAACCAAGTTTGATACTGAACGGGCACGACTGGTCAACACATAAAACACATAATCTACCAAAGCACATTCCCCAAATCACATCGCTACCTATGACCATCCACAAAATTTCTCAAGGCAACACGCACTACACAAAGGCAAGCATGGCCAACATCAAACAATCAATCATCGCTACCCGCGATGATTTTTTTTACTTACTCTCTAGGCATCGCACACTACTACTACTAAGGCAAAATGGTAATCCTAAAATCAACACAATCTCAATCTCAACACTCACAAGTGTTCTTATCACTTTACATCCTATTATTTTTAGGTGGTCACATTACTCACACATCCCTTCCTTCCCCTAACATAACTTTAGAAAACTAATCCCATCATTTCATAGTCCTTCCTGAATTAAGCATAGTTGATTAGGCTATGCGTAATTTAGGAAAAATACTATGAACTGCTCAGATTATTTAACTTTCACCATGTTCGAGGTTTTACTAAAAGTAGACTTTACTTTCTGGTTATAGTTGCGCTTTTTATTTTAAAAAAACCGGCATTCTCTATAACCTTGGCTCTAATACCAATCTGTCACACCCCGTCGATGGCGGAAACACAGGATGCGACGATACCATTCATCGCACAAGATACAAGATCATACACTTTAATAATTACATTCATAAAACTGAAGTTTACAGAATTTTACAAGTTTAAAACTTAACAAAATTCAAAACCACATCCATCTCTACCTAGTCCCC